>QNTS01000537.1:778889-796843 GCA_003317085.1 Hucho hucho | reverse complement strand
TAGTAGTGGTATGGGTGGTAATGGTAATGATGGCAGTTTAATGATGATGGTGATGGCAGTAGTAGTGATGATGATGGTAGTAGTGGTATGGGTGGTAATGGTAATGAAAGCAGTTTAATGATGATGATGATGGTAGTAGTAGTGATGATGATGGTAGTTGTAGTACAGATGTAGATTACCGTTATTTAGTTATAAGTTAGTTATAGTTTAATTTTCCATATTTAGATTTTTTCAATTTATTACATTTCTACTACTGACTATTACCATTTTATTATTATTTTTGTATTTAATTTTGTATTATTATTTACTACCATTTTATATAATTTTTTGTTATTGTTTCTAATTTTATTACAATGTATACTGTATACATTGTTGCTTTGGCAATATTGACACAATGTTTTTCATGCCAATAAAGCAGCTTGAATTTGAATTTGAATTTGAGAGAGAGAGAGAGAGAGAGAGAGCAGGTCTGAAAAGCAACTGTCTTTCCCTTTCCACTCTGGCTCTACGACTCCAAATTGATTTGAGGCACTCAGGGGAGTGGGTGTGCGTGATGTGGAGGACTTAAAAAAAAGAGCACCTCAGAAGGACGAATTCTTAGACGATAAGCAGGTCTGACAAACCTGAAGGGCTTATCGCTAATATCCCTCATTTTGGAGTCTATTACAATAGTGAGATGGAACACGTAGAATGCTGAGAAGCATTGAGGGATAGAGAGAGAACAAAGTGATATATACAGGCAATGTGAACATAAAGAAAGACAGAGGGAGATGTACAGTGAGAAAGAAATCAAGGTTGTATATTGTGTGAATTCTTAATTGGTGTTAGTTCTTGTTCCACCCCCACCTGTTTCACCACCTTCCTTGTCTCGAGGTGAGCACGTTAACAGAGATAGCCAAATCAACTAATTACCAGTCGCAAAATTGACATTTAATATTCGGAACCACTTCAGGGCCTTCATAGTAATGATGCACTTTACACTATACAACAGCTCTGTGTATAATGAGTTGGCACAATTTGTTCATCTGAATGTCACTGGCACTCACTAAAGGTCTCGTCAAACCCCTGGTAGAGCCAAAATGTTAGCAATTAGCTCATTTTGTATTTAGATCCCCCATAGAATTGCAAAGCAACCATTACCCTTAGCGCACTTTTACAGCAGCGCAAGTTGCAAAACAACAACCTTCACCCAAGTTCAGCGGATGCCTAACTCTGCATTAACGTACTTTTGTAATTTCCGCGTGATGTACTATGTAAATTACTTTATTGTAGAATTTACCTAGAAATCTATGATTTTGGGCTGACTGCTGAGAAAATGTTATTAAGCTCTACTGATTAGTGTATTACTATTTTAGGAGTGGTTGTATGATCTAATGTCTTTGTTAGAGAACGACCAATATGGATTTTGTAGGGTCGATGGCGATACCGTTTTTTGGGGGGGCCGATGGCCAATATTTTAGGCCGATATTCAATATCAATAAAGAGTTTGAGTTCCAAAGACATGTTGTCCTTCTCCGAACATTGATGCTGAGGCTTTACTATCTACTGATCCCAGAGTCCACAATGGAGTACTACTTTTTTCATACTGTTTCCACACAAACGCACTCCCACATATTGGTTTAGAGCCCTTACAGCGTTACCTTCTATACTGTGTCTCTCTGGCCATGAATGGAAGGAGGCAGGGAGGAAGTATGCTAGCTAGCTCAGCTGCAATGGATTACTCACCCAACACAGCTAGGTACACAGATCCCCCTGTGGCACTCTACTATGGTACGTCCCACCCCCTGTATTGACGAGAGTGGTGCTGATAGGAACAGGGGATTTGTGGCACTAGCATTAGTTTTACCGTATGCTGCGGTCACCACTTATAGTGGTGTTAGAGGCTCTGTTAGCAATTAGCTTTAGCGTAGCTGGCGACCCCGCTTCCTCCCATTGACTGATAGGGGTGTTTGTGGCACTGTTAGCGATGCTGTTAGCGCGTTAAGCCAGCTTGTTTACCAGGTGGAACAAAGAGGCGCTGGGGTGGATTAGTGGGATTCAACAGAGAAGTGGGAGGTGGGAGGCGTCTCTCACACACACACACACACAGCGTGAGAGATTTCACTCTCGCAGCTGTCTTTCGCTGTCACTCCACTTGTCAAAAAATCAGTTTCTTTGTATTTCTCTATTTTTCTTTTTGTATCTCTCTTATTCTGTCTGTCTTTTCTCTTCTCTCTACCTCTATCTGTCTGACTCTCTGTCTGTCTCACTCTACCTCTCTGTCTGTGAACAAGCTAACAACATGTGCTAACTAACGCTCTCCCTGGTTCTCCTCCTACAGCGATAGTACTGCTGACAGGCCTAGAGCCCAACACCACCTACGAAGTGCGAGTGGCTGCAGTCAATGGGAAGGGCCAGGGGGAGTTCAGCCACACGGAGTCCTTCCAGACTCTACCTATACGTGAGCCCAGCCCCCCGGCAGTGCATGGCCAGAGAGGGATGGGGAAGGCCTACCGGCTGGGCCTTGTCAAGCAAGATGACGGGGGCATGCCCATCGTGGAGTACATTGTCAAGTACAAGACGGTGAGTAGCTGGATGTCAGGATTGCCATTAAATACTACCATACACTCTTAGAAAAGTGCTTAGTAGAACCATAAGGTTTTTCAATTCAATTGAGGAACCTTTTTTGGTGCTAGGTAGAACCCTTTGCAGAAGGTTCTACCTAGAACCTTTTTATCTTTGAAGGGTTCTTCCTAGAACCCTCCATGAACGGTTATACCAATAACCTTTTTATATTTGAAGTGTTATTCTTAGAACTCTCCATGAACTGTTCAGCTAGCTTTATTTGTATATGTTTTAAGGCAATACATTACATGCACTGAGTGTACAAAACATTAAGAACACCTGCTCTTTCCATGACATAGACTGACCAGGTGAAAGCTATGATCCCGTATTAATACCACTTGTTAAATCCATTTCAATCAGTGTTGATGAAGGGGAGGAGACAGATTTGAGACAATTGAGACATGGATTGTGTATGTGTGCCATTCAGAGGACGAATTGGTTTGTGTCAAGAACTGCAACGCTGCTGGGTTTTTCACGCTCAACAGTTTCCTGTGTGTATCAAGAATGGTCCACCACCCAAAGGACCTCCAGCCACTGTGGAAAGCATTGGAGTCAACATGGGCCAGTATCCCTGTGGAACGCTTTCGCCACCTTGTAGAGTCCATGCGGACACTGCCAAGAACCACAGTATTTACAGACTGACAGTGCCTCTGAACAAGGCCAATTTGGTCCACGCCTTTTCAACCACACCATTACCACCGAGTCAAGATGGTCACTTCTACTAAAAGCACTCTCGTAAAACACAATCACTGGACCACAAGTAGTTTTTTTTTTCTAGTTTAATGGTAGTAGATAATGTAGCATACCTCCACTTAAGGTAATAGCAAATAACAGTGTCAATCGCATTACTTTGACTGTGTGTGCGCGCAGGCGTATGCTCTATTTTTCTGTCCCCGTGCTGACATGCACACAGACACGCTCGATGCCTAAAAATAATAAGTACACCCACCCCCTTTGTTTATGTCTGTATTGAAGTGTTTTTGGCAGTGAAACTATGGGGGTAAATACTGTATATTATTCTGTGGACAGAGACTAGTATAGACTATGGCCGTGTCCGAAATCTGGCTTGCCTACTACTTAAACTACACACTGTGAACTAATCGTACTAAACACTAATTAGAATGCACTATTTAGCCTCCCGAGTGGCGCAGCGGTCTAAGGCACTACATCGCAGTGCTTAAGGCGTCACTACAGACCCAGGTTTGATCCCAGGCTGTGTCACAACCAGCCGTGACCAGGAGTCCCATGGGCCGGCGCACAATTGGCCCATCGTCGTCCGGGTTAGGGGATGGTTTGGCCTGGGGGGCTTTACATGGCTCATCGCACTCTAGTGACTCCTTGTGGCGGGCCGGGCGCCTGCAAACTGACGGTTGTCAGTTGAGCGGTGTTTCCTCCAACACATTGGTGCGGGTGGGTGTTAAGAAGCGTGGTTTGGCGGGTCATGTTTTGGAGAACACATGACTCGACCTTGGCCTCTTCCGAGCCCGTTGGGCATTGCAATTGATGAGACAAGA
Organism: Hucho hucho; assembly: GCA_003317085.1. Lineage (NCBI taxonomy): Eukaryota > Metazoa > Chordata > Actinopteri > Salmoniformes > Salmonidae > Hucho > Hucho hucho. Next base: position 792,725 of record QNTS01000537.1, on the reverse strand, counting down.
TCATAGTTGGATAGCAATTGGATATCACGAAATTGGGGAGAAAAAGGGGCAAACAAAAATAATACATTTTGTATTGCACTGTTTAGTTAAAAATGTATCTAGTACGCGCAAATATCAACATAATAGGCTCATCCATATGGCGTCTCATCCATATGGCGTCATCTAATGCACAAAAAGTAATCCCGTCATTCATTTATTTTAGTAGAGTGCGTCCTCTTATCTGATTTATCAGCTGTTTTCAAAAACATGTGGCTCTCGAAAGACGATTCTCTTCCTCAATAGTGTGAATTTTACTGGAAGCAAAAATGAGTATGACATCCTGGCATTTAAAGCATACTCAATTTCCTGTCACATACTCTAACATTTGCATACCCAAAATACCTACTATTTAGAACGCTAGTACAGCTATTCGGACACGGCCATTTACTGTGTCTCAGATACTACATAATGATAGACATGGTTGCAGATACACTATTCATACAAATGTACATACTTACCCACAAACAAACACATTCATGTTAACCTATTCTCTCCTTTTCTCTCTTTCTCTCTCTCACACACTCACACTCTCTCTCTCTCACACACACACGCACGTTGATCTATGGGATTTGATGTAACCAATGCTAATATGTCCGTACAGGTGTGTGTCTGTCTCATTGGGAGGCTGACAGCGATGTGTAGTTATACTATAGCAGATGAAAGTGTGTGTGTGGAGAGAAGGTCCGGGACTCTCCAGTAGGCCCTTTGAAGGCCAAAGGCAGGGGAACGAGGGGAAGAATAGGACAATCCTCCACACCCCAGTAATCCCACCATCCATTCTCCTCTCTCTCACACGGTGACTCTGACTCAGGCAAGCACGCACAGGCTGGAGTGCATACACAGATGCATATGTGCATATACACTACCGTTCAAAAGTTTGGGGTCACTTAGAAATTTCCTTGTATTAGAGTTTAAGAAGAAAGTGCTTTGTTTTTGGCCATTTTGAGCCTATAATCAAACCCACAAATGCTGATGCTCCAGATACTCAACTAGTCTAAAGTAGGCCAGTTTTATTGCTTCTTTAATCAGAACAACAGTTTTCAGCTGTGCTAACATAATTGCAAAAGGGTTTTCTAATGATCAAGTAGCCTTTTAAAATGATACATTTGGATTAGCTAACACAGCGTGCCATTGGAACACAGGAGTGATGGTTGCTGATAAATGTACATATTCCATAAAAAATCTGCAGTTTCCAGCTACAATAGTCATTTACATCATTAACAATGTCTACACTGTATTTCTGATCAATTTGTTGTTATTTTAATGGACAAGAACATTTCTTAGTGACCCCAAACTTTTGAACGGTAGTGAATATGCACTCTCTTACACAAACACATACTTGTATTAACACACACAGTCACCCGTATCTAACTGCTTTCCAATGCTGGGCTGGCCTTAGCTTTATTCCACCTACCATGACTCTGAAAAATGAAACCATGGCCCATTTCCTAAAGCCCATTCCACACTATCTGTCTCTCTTCTATTTTGACATTATGTGGAAGAATCCAAGGAGGCTAAATGGTTGAATATGCATTTGGCATGCTGTCAAAGCAAAGGCCTCACACTGTGACACTTCACTCTGTTCTCCTATGATGAGATAAAAAGTTGATTTAAGAAAGGAAAATAAAGTAAAGGAGAGGAAAGGGGAAAAAATAAATAACTGGGAGGGGTACGGAGAGGAAAGAAAGGGAAAGGAAATAAAGGATACGAAAGAAAAATAAAGAAGATAGGTGGCAGTGGTGATCTGAACAGTTGTTTTTAACACACAAATAGTGCATTTCTCCTTCTCTGTCATTGTGTAAATGTAAAATAAACTGTGGAAATGTGCGTGTAATGAATACTCAGGGAGAAAGGTTTAGATTCACGCGCAGAGCACGGCAGGTGTTTATTTCACCAGGAATCGTGGTCACAGGCAGGCAATGGTCATACATAGGAAGGCACACAGGCAGGTGAATCAAAACTAGGACTGAAGGCTATAACTGGTTCTCACAAACAATCTAGAGTCAAAACGAACAATACCTCACAAAGGCACAAACAGAATGAACTGAACTAAATAAGGAGCTGATGAGACCAGGTGAGTAACTAACACAGGTGAAAACAATGAACAAAAGTGAAAGACAGGGCTACGTTCAAGAACACAACGAAACAGAACACAAGGTTGACTAAGAAAATAAATACAGAACCTTACAGTGCGTAGGTGTGTAGCCTATTTAACCTTTTCCTACTTACCAACACATAGGTGTGAGCATTCTACAGTGATCCCTGTAGCACATGATCAAACTGGTGCGATTAGAACACTTGATTAGAATGCTTATTTAGAACGTCCATTTTCGATTGACACAACAATCAGCATTTGAGCTGGCCACACTTTTTTCAAAAACATTTTCCACAAACACAGTCCTTACAAAGTATTGTCTAGGATGTGAGCAGTTTTTTTATGCAATGTTCAGACATTCACAGTAGCTACAGCATAACACAATCATCCAAACCAGAAAAATGTAGGCTACATTTGTCCTAGTGCTAACTGTGGAAAGATTGACACAAGCGGCCATATTTTTATTACTCTCGGCTGACAGAAACTACAATATGAATTAGCTGATAGCAATTACTATTTATAATTAATCACATCATGGGTGAGCTCACCATTAACCTAAATATTTTAGTAAAAAGCTTTCTAGAAATCGAAAGTAATAAGAGGAGACAAGATGAGTTTGGTCTGTTTATAGTATGCATGTTGAAAGGGGTGTGTCGTCTACCATCGTTCACATCCCACCATTTACTTCCGGAAGTTCTCAAAAAATGAGTGAACCCTTACTCACCTCGTTTTGTTATAACATCGTTGGTCCAACAGACGATTATGCGAAACCCAAAATGCATTGTATATCAACAAACATGGCTCCACACATAGCTGGAATTAGCTTCGCTCATCATAATCAGTACAACCTTCAAAAAAGTATTTTACACACATATGTGTTCATTACAATCTATGCAAGAATCGGAATGCATGTTTTGTCACCAGTACTTGAAAATATGTGAATAAAACAGTAAATATATAAATAATTACCACACAAAACATTTTCTGATAGTGATTTATTGATACAAATGGCGCATTCCGGCAGTCAATCACGTAACCTCTCACTCCCATTCTGAGCCATTCAGTGTTGTTGTTTATGTATGTAGCTAGTGAGCTAAGCTGTAGCATTAGCAATGTCTTTCAAAAGGAGACAACTCACAAATGCGGAAATTCTGGATATTTTTTTTAATTCTGACAATGAGACTGAAAGTCAGGAATCAGATTCTGACAGTGACAGTGAGGAGATGCCCCCCAGCCATTGAGAACCCTGAATCTGAGGACCCCTTGTCCACTGACAAAGTCTCAGTTCCCTTAGAAGATGCTGGTGGTGATGGAGGCAGTCCACCAGTTGGTGAAGTACAGGAACTCTGTGGTAGCTGGAAGGCCGCCAGCCATTTCACCCCTCCTGGCCCTGCTGTTGGCTGTGTCCCAGTCTGCAGTGCAAAGCCCCTTGCCATCTCCCTCCGAGGCAGAGCGCTTCAAACTGTTTCTGACAGAGGAGCTGGTGCGAAACATAGTGGAGAAGACCAATCGCTATGCCTTGGAGCTACAGGAGAAGAGCGATCCACATGAATGGTGGAACACCTCATGGGACAGAGATAGGTCAAACCAGACTGTGTGCTTATGGCGCCAGACATTGTATGTGCCCCGAGCCATTTGTGTTTTTTTGTTCATTTATTTGTGTTTGTAACGAATTTTTTTACTTATTTGGTACATAATGTTGCCGCTACCGTCTCTTATGACCGAAAATAACGTCTAGACATCAGGACTGCGATTACTCACCACGGACTAGCAGAATTCCTTTTTTTCCTTTCACGACTCTGACGAGCCCGACTCAAAGGATATACTGCTTCCTCAGGAACAGGCCCCGATCACCGTGAACTGCGTGAAGAAAAGGTGGAGAAAGAGGGGCCGAAGGGCAGGCTGCCTTCTGAGAATTCGTAGGCGATCGAATAAACCCACACTTCCCTCTGTTCTGCTAGCAAACGTGCAGTCCTTGGAGAATAAAATCGCAGAGTTACGGGGAAGATTAAACTACCAACGGGACATTAACTGTAATGGAGTCGTGGCTGAACGACGACAATATCAACATACAGCTGGCTGGTTATACGATGTACAGGCAGGATAGAACAGCAGCGTCTGGTAAGATAAGGGGCAGCGGACTTTTTGTAAATAACAGCTGGTGCACGATATCTAAGGAAGTCTCGAGCTATTGCTCACCTGAGGTAGAATATCTCATGATAAGCTGGAGACCACACTACCTACCGAGAGAGTTTTCATCTGTATTCTTCGTAGCTGTTTACATACCACCACAGTCAGAAGCTGGCACTAAAACAGCATTGAATGAGCTGTGTTCCACCATAAGCAAACAAGAAAATTCTCACCCAGAGGGGGCGCTCCTAGTAGCCGGGGACTGGAGGGAAACTTACATCCGTTTTACCAAATTTCTATCAGCATGTTAAATGTGCAGCCAGAGGAAAAAGAACCCCGGACCAACTATACGCCACACACAGACCCATACAATGCTCTCCCTCGCCCTCCATTTGGCACATCATACCATAATTCCAGCCTCCTGTTTACAAGCAAAAATTAAGGCAGGAAGCACCAGTGTCTAGATCAATAAAAAAGTGGTCAGATGAAGCAGATGCTAAGCTACCAGACTTTTTTGCTAGCACAGACTAGAATATGTTCCGGGATTCCTCCGATGGCATTGAGGAGTACGCCACATAAATCATTGGCTTCATCAATAAGTGCATCAATGACGTTGTCCCCACAGTGACCGTACGTACATACCCCAACCAGAAGCCATGGATTACAGGCAGCATCTGCACTGAGCTAAAAGCTAGAGCTGCCGCTTTCAAGGAGTGGACTCTAACCCGGAAGCTTATAAGAATTCCCGCTATGCCCTCCAACGAACCATCAAACAGGCAAAGGGTCAATACAGGACTAAGATCAAATCGTACAACACCGGCTCTGATGCTTGTCGGATGTGGCAGGGCTTGCAAACCATTACAGACTACAAAGGGAAGCACAGCCAAGAGCTGCCCAGTGACATGAGTCTACCAGACGAGCTAAACTACTTCTTATGCTCGCCATGAGGCAAATAACACTGAAGCATGCATGAGAGCACCAGCTGTTGGCTCACATCAACACCATCGTCCCAGAAACCCTAGATCTAATTTGCATACCGCCCCAACAGATTCACAGATGGCGCAATTGCTATTGCACTCCACGCTGCCCTCTCCCACCTGGACAAGAGGAACACTTATGTGAGAATGCTGTTCATTGATTATAGCTCAGCATTCAACACAGTAGTGCCCTCCAAGCTCATCACTAAGCTCAGGACCCAGGGACTGAACACCTCCTTCTGCAACTGGATCCTTGACTTCCTGACGGGCTGCTCCCAGGTGGTGAGGGTAGGCAAAAACACATCTGTCACGCTGATCCTCATACACGGTAGCCCCTCGGGTCCATGCTTAGTCCCCTCCTTTACTCTTCACCCACGACTGCATGGCCGTGCACGACTCCAACACTATCATTAAGTTTGCTGACGACATGACGGGGGCTGGCCTGATCACTTATGACGATGAAACAGCCTATAGGGAAGAGGTCAGTGACCTCAACATCCTCTCCCTCAATGTCAGCAAGACAAAAGAGCTGATCGTGGACTACAAGACATGGAGGTCCAAGCATGCCCCCAGCCGCATTGACAGGGCTGTAGTGGAGTGGGTCGAGAGCTTCAAGTTCCTTGGTGTCCACATCACTAAGGAGTTAACATGGTCCACACATACCAAATCCCCCCCAGGAGTCTGAAAATATTTTTCATGGGCCCTCAGCTTGCTATGAGAACTGCAAATGTGTTTTTACCTACATTCTTAGTGGGGCATCACTAAGCCATTTCCTGTGCATTCCTTCATGTTGTGCTGAAAAAAAGGTGCCATTTAGATCTTAAGAAGATCTAAATCTAAATGGCACCTTTTTCAAAACAGAAACATTTATTATAGTGTCAAAATTTACTGTGTAAAAAGGATAATTTTGGACAAGTCAGTCTTATCTAAAACGGAGTTTGGAACCTCAGTTCGTCACAACGAGTAAATTAAGGTTGAGTTTGGATTACAATTATGTCAACAAATCATGCCCCCTTTTGCCAAGCTCATGTGCAGTCTACTCAGTGACACCCACAGAACACAACTTTGAAGAGTTTACACAAATATTAGCGTTGTACCTCATATTGCGGGACTCTGAAACCACTGTGAAATTAGTCATATTAAGCTTGTCAGTCAACCTACTATGTGTAGCCTATTGGACATTCATATTGCATTGTACAGCCTTACCTTTGGATTGTGGATCAATGAAATAGGGTAGTCAAATTCCATCAATAAGAGCTGTGACGCTAATATGTATGTAAACGCTTCACAGTTGTGTTCTGTGGGTGTCGCTGAGTAGACTGATACTCTATTTCATTGATCCATAGGTAAGGCTGTCCATAGGTAAGGCTGTACAGTGAAATATAGGTATGCCCCCAATGAAATTCTGAAGTCTAATACATCCACAGTGCGATTAACAGATTTTTACATTTTTTGACCAATTAACAAATTATTTTCTTTAGTTGAAGTTATATAACAACTTTTCAACCTTGTTTAGCATTTAGTCCAAATATGGCATAATTCCACTATTTGTATCCATTTACCCGCTCTTGTACTCCCTGTTCATCCACGACTGCGTGGCTGCGCACAACTCCATCACCATCATTAAATTTGTAGATGACATGCGGGGGTAGGCCTGATCACAGACGACGATGAGACAGCCTATAGGGATGAGGTTAGAGACGTGGCATTGTGGTGCCATGACAACAAGCTCTCCCTCAACGTCAGCAAGACAAAGGAGCTGATTGTGGACTACAGGAAACGGAGGGCCAAGCACGCCCCCATTCAAATCGACGGGACTGTAGTGGAGCGGGTCGTGAGCTTCATGTTCCTCGGTGTCCAAGGATCTATAATGGTCCACACACACCAACACAGTTGTGAGGAAGGTACGACAATGCCTCTTCCTCCCCAGGAGGCTGAAAAGATTTGACATGGGCCCTCAGTTCTACAACTGCACCAATGAGAGCATTTTGACTGGCTGCTTCACCACTTGGTATGGCAACTACTTGGCATCCGACTGCAAGACGCTACAGAGGTTAGTGCTTACGGCCCAGTACATCACTGGGGCCGAGCTTCCTGCCATCCAGGACCTCTATACCAGGCGGTGTCAGAGGAAGGCCCTAAAAATTGTCATAGACTCCAGCCACCGAAGTCATAGACTGTGCTACCGCATAGGAAGCGGCGCGGATGCACTAAGTTTGGAACCAACATGACTCTGAACAGCTTATACCCCCAAGCCATAAGACTGCTAAATAGAATAAATAGTTAATCAAATCGCTACCTGGACTAGCATTGACACTTCTTGCACTAACTCTTTTGACTCATCACACACTCTCCTGCCACTATTTGTCTATCCTGTTGCCTAGTCACTTTTGCCCTACCTATATTTACATATCTACTTAAATTACCTCGTACCCCTGCACATTGACTCGGCACTGGTACCCCATGTATATAGCCAAGTTATTGTTACTTAATGTGTATGTATTCCTTATGTTATTTTTCTATAATTGTTATACTTTTCACTCTGCTTTTTTGGGTAGTACGTAACAAAGCATATCACTGTTAGTCTAAACCTGTTGTTTATTAAGCATGTGACAAATGAAACTGGATTTGATTTGGATTTTATTTGGATCTATTACAACAATGTTCTTGACTCTGGCTCAAAATAATATTTTCTCAGATTTTTCAGACAAACATAAAGGTTAGGTACACTCACAATGTCATTACATTGCATGTATGAGGACACCTGCTCGTCAAACATCTCATTCCAAAATCATGGGCATTAATACGGAGTTGGTCCCGCCTTTGCCAGCCTCCACTCTTCTGGGATGGCTTTCCACTAGATACTGGAACATTGCTGCGGGGATTTGCTTCCATTCAGCCACAAGAGCATTAGTGAGGCTCACAGTCTGTGTTCCAAATCAGCCCAAAGGTGTCTCACTTTTTGCACGGGGGCATTGTCATGCTGATACAGGAAAGGGCCTTCCCCTAACTGTTGCCACAAAGTTGTAAGAACTGAATTGTCTGGAATGTAATCAGCCCGAACCATGAAAAACAGCCCCAGACCATTATTCCACCTCCACCAAACTTTACATTTGGCGCTATGTAGCATTCTCTTGGCATCTGCAAAACCCAGTTGTGTCTGTCTGGACTGCCAGATGGTGAAGCGTGATTCATCACTCCAGAGAACGTGGTTCCACTGCTCCAGAGTCCAAAGGTGGCAAGCTTTACACCTATCCAGCCGATGTCTTGTGTGCGGCTACTCGGCCATGGAAACCCATTTCATGAAGCACCCTACGAGCAGTTCTTGTGCTGACGTTGCTTCCAAAGGCGGTTTGGAACTTGGTAGTGATGAGCTTGTGTGGCCTACCACTTCGCGGCTGAGCCGTTGTTGCTCCTAAATGTTTCCACTTTACAATAACAGCACTTACAGTTGACCAGTGCAGCTCTAGCAGGGCAGAACTTTGACGAACCGGCTTGTTGGAAAGGTGGCATCCTAAGATGGTGCCACGTTGAAAGTCACTGAGCTCTTCAGTAAGGCCATTCTACTGCCGTGTTTGTCTATGGAGATTGCATGGCTGTGTGCTCGATTTTAAAACACCTGTCAGCAACGGTTATAGTTGAAATAGCTGAATCCACACACTTTTGGCCATGTAGTGTACTTTGATCTATAATTGATTTGAATTTGATCATATAAAGATGAAGAGTATACAAAGGCTGTAACTTACTGAGCGTACTTGTTCTCATACTGTCATTATAACCCTCCCTCCCTCCCTCAATACCCTGTTCCCCATCAAACCCTCTGTCCCTCTCCCCTCTCCCTTTCTCTCTCTTTGCTTCTCTCCCTCCGTTCTCTCCACCCTCCTCCCCCTCCATAGGACAAGGAGGAGCAGTGGATGACGAAGCTGGTGTCGGGGCAGCATGACTTTGCTCTGCTGCAGCCGCTGCAGTGGAACACGCGCTACGAGGTGGAGATCACAGCTCGCAACGTCAAGGGCCTCTCGGAGCCCACCTTCTACCAGTTCTTCATGCCCCAGAAACCCGACATCATAGGTACACACAGTTGTGGGACCTGCATGTTAAAGCATGCATACGTAGACAGTCATGTGCACACATACTGACAAAAATCCTTAGACAAAGACAGTTCCGCACACAGACAGACACAAAGTTGTGTTTATATTCACTGACACTCACAGATGCCCGCACACACACACACACACACACACACACACTTGTGGTGGCTGGTGACACTTTAAATGGGGAGGACGGGCTCATAGTAATGTCTGGAATTGAATTAATGGAATGGTCTCAAACGCATCACACAGCTGGTTTCCATGTGTTTGATACCATGCCATTTACTCCATTCCATTCATTATTATGAGCCGTCCTCCCCTTACTAGCCTCCTGTGACACACACTGCTGTGCGTAAACATATACAGTGCCTACGGAAAGTATTCTGACCCCATTACTTATTCTACATTTTTTATGTTACAGCCTTATTCAAAATGGATTAAATTATATTTTTTTCTCAGCAAACTACACACAATACCCCATAATGAGAAAGCGAAAACAGTTTTTTTTTTTTGTTTGCAAATGTATTCCAAATAAAACAGAAATACCTTATTTACATAAATATTCAGCCCCTTTGCTATGAGACAGTGCAATTGAGCTCAGGTGCATCCTGTTTCCATTAATCATCCTTGAGATGTTTCTACAACTTGATTGGAGTCCACCTGTGGTAAATTCAATTGATTGAACATGATTTGGAAACGTACACACCTGTCTATTTAAGGTCCCACAGTTGACACTGCATGTCAGAGCAAATACCAAGCCATGAGATCGAAGGAATTGTCCGTAGAGCTCCAAGACAGGATTGTGTCGAGGCACAGATCAGGGCAAGGGTACCAAAAAAATTCTGCAGCATTGAAGGTCCCCAAGAACACAGTTCATTTTTAAATGAAAGATGTTTGGAACCACCTAGACTCTTCCTGGTTGCCCGGCCAAACTGAGCAATTGGGGGAGAAGGGTCTTGGTCAGGGAGGTGACCAATAACCTGATGGTCACTGTCAGAGCTCTAGAGTTCCTCTGTGGAGATGGTTGTCCTTCTGGAAGGGTTTTCCCATCTCTGCAGCACTCCACCAATCAGGCCTTTATGGTGGAGTGGCCAGACAGATGCCACTCCTCAGTAAAAGGCACATGACAGCCCACTTGGAGTTTGCTAAACAGCACCTAAAGACTCTCAGACCATGAGAAACAAGATTCTCTGGTCTGATGAAACTAAGATTCAACTCGTTGGCCTGAATGCCAAGCGTCACGTCTGGAGGAAACCTAGCACCATCCCAATGGTGAAGCACGGTGGTGGCAGCATCATGCTGTGGGGATGTTTTTCAGCTGCAGGGACACGGAGACTAGTCAGGATTGAGGCAAATATGAACAGAGAAAAGTACAGAGAGATCCTTGATGAAAACCTGCTCTAGAGCGCTCAGGACCTCAGACTGGGGCCAAGGTTCACCTTCCAACAGGACAACGACCCTAAGGACACAGTCAAGACAACGCAGGAGTGGCTTCGGGACAAGTCTCTAAATGTCCTCTCCAGCCAGATCCCGGACTTGAACCCAATCGAACATCTCTGAAGAGACCTGAAAATAGCTGTGCAGCAACGCTCCCCATCAAACCTGACAGACTCAATGCTGTAATCGCTGCCAAAGGTGCTTCAACAAAGTACTGAGTAAAGGGTCTGAATACTTATGTAAATGTGATATATCAGTTTTTAAAAAATTATAAATTGGCAAAAAAAATCTAAAAACCTGTTTTTGCTTTGTCATTATGGGGTATTGTGTGTAGATTGATGAGGGGAAAAAACTATTGAATAAATTGTAGAATAAGGCTGTAACGTAACAAAATGTGGAAAAAGTCAAGGGGTCGAATACTTTCTGAAGGCACTGTACATACACACACTGAACCTACTCACCCAGGTAAACCCACTGTAGAGTTATGAGCACACACTCCAATCACCTTCTATTGGGGTTATGTGTGGGCAAAGGGAGCAGGCTCAAACGCAGAGAGCGTTGGTTTGATTAGGCCAGGCTGTTTGAAAAGCGTATCTGTCTGGCCCTCTTAATGTTCCTGGGAGAGAAGAGGCCGACTGTAGGATGCTTATCATTATCAAACAGTCCCCAGAGTTTTATATAAGACCACACACACACACATGCACAAACCATCACAAAGGAAACAGTTTACAGTGAGTCACAACTTCCATATATATATGCCCCGCGGTGGATCCTGATTCATAAAACAAGGGGAGCGTGTTTTCTTTGGTGTTTACTCTTTCTGTTGCTTAGGTCGTTTCTGCTGCTGCTCATGAAGCAGCGACTGTTTGCCTCTCTCATTACTTGAGTGGCTAAACTGCCTGTGAGTTTGTGTGTGTGATCACGTGTGTGTGTGTGTGTGTGTGTGTGCTGCTCCTTAAATGGAAAACAAGGATCCGAACACAGTGCTTAAGCCGAGTCACTTCGATTGGCTGTCCCCTCTCATTAGCTACCAGAGAGGGAGACCGGGGCCAAAAAAAAAGAGAAAAGGTTTACTTTTATCCCAGGTTATTTCCTGTTAAATGGTCCAATGAGAGGGAAAGGAGTGGCCAAAATTGACACCTGTCAGTATTCGTCATTAATTGCCGCCCGTGGGGTCTATTCATCTATTATGTAGAATAGATATGATTGTCTGTTGAACAGGGATTTGTGACAGCTCTGTTCATTATATTTATTACTGCAACCTTCTGATTAGTTCCCCTCACTGAACACATCTAAATTGTTTGACTTTTGATATTGTAGTGACACCATTAAATGCCTACCTGCAGTGTATCTGATATACTGTATAACCTCCAAGGATCTACTATATGCCTCTCTGTTTCTTTTCTAAACAATCTCTATTCAATTCTCCCTCTTTATGCATTATGCATTCCCTGGGTCTGAAATTGTTGCTTTTCTTTTTTCCACCTCTCCTCCCTTTCTCTCTCCTAGATTTTCTTGCAATAAACTGCCACTACACCTCCCTTCTCCCTTACTTTTTTTCCGTCCATGAACTCCCCTTTGAAAAATGTAATTGATTGCCACTCTGCCCTTGGTTCCTTTCCCTCTATCCTTCTTAAATCATACCACCACTCACTTTAGACCTCCTGAATCACTATAGAGTCTTCCCTATATCCCTCCTAAATCCTGTCTCGTCCCGGCTGTTTCTTTTTGAATGATCTCCTTTCTGTGGGATTTTTGGCATCCATCTTGGTTTTATGTCCCCTATGTGTCTACCATATGGCCTGATAGATGTGAATGGAACGGAACATTTTGTATGTTGAATGATATGGCGAGTGTTTGTCTCTGTTTTAAAGCTACCATAGAGGTAATCATTTTCCTGTACAATATCATATACTACTCCTAACACACACCAGTGGTGCTGGTTTAAATAAATTGAAAGAAACAGAACAGAAACGCCCGCAAACTATGTAATCCTTATAACACCTTTAAAGGATCATTGTAGTTGTAAGTTGAACCACTCTTCACTAGTAATGTAAACTTCTAAAATATTACCCTTGATTTTGGAAGAATACAACATATGCATGCTTAAACTATTGTAGTACAACGCTGCAGTTGCTATCAAAATAATAATGATGCCCATTAATGTAACTGCAGCTCTCATGAATTCCGATTCTTTTTTCAGAGGAAAACAAGACAGGGTGATGTACAGCCAATTATCTTGAACACGCCCTACCCCCAAAAAAACTCACAAGCATGTATATACAAAACACTCAACACTGTTGCAATAAAAAAAAAATATCAAGAGTAATTTCAGTATGGAAATAAACTATGTTGGGGAAGCAGCCTAGAAATGCTGTGAACATTTTTACTTTCTTACGGAGCCACAGGGATCATGATGGAGAAAAATAGACTGTCAGGCGAATCTGTTCCCTGTTTTTTTTAATCATTCCCTCAGATGTTTTATTTGTTCCATGTTCTCCTTATGTAGACTACTATGTTGTTCCCACTTGCCGAAAACATATTGCAGCCTAAATATCATTATATTTAGTAAATTACATGCTTCAAATGGTGATGATTACTTAACATTTAATAGCTTATTTCCAGTTTCAGTGTTTTCATATGGCTCCAAATCATAAGGGCAAATAATAGGTAATGGTTGTGAAAAACCCCTCAATTAGCCTAAGTAATTTCAATAGCCTGAAAAGCCAGGAGCCTCACTGGCAGTCATAACTGAATGATGTACAGTACCAGTCAAAAGTTTGGACACACTTTCTCATTCAAGGGTTTTTCTTTTATTTTTACTATTTTCTACATTGTAGAATCGTAGTAAAGACATCAAAACTATGAAATAACACATATGAAATCATGCAGTAGCCAAGAAAGTGTTAAACATATCTAAATATATTTGAGATTCTTCAAAGAAGTCACCCTTTGCCTCGATGACAGCTTTGCACACTCTTGGCATTCTCTCAACCAGCTTCATGAAGTAGTCACCTGGAATGCATTTCAATTAACAGGTGTGCCTTGTTAAAGGTTAATTTGTGGA
>QNTS01000537.1:708675-778706 GCA_003317085.1 Hucho hucho | reverse complement strand
TTTCTTTCCTTCTTAATGCGTTTGAGCCAATCAGTTGTGTTGTGACAAGGTATGGGGTGGTATACAGCAGATAGCCCTATTTGGTAACAGACCAAGTCCATATTATGACAAGAACAGCTCAAATAAGCAAAGAGAAAAAATAGTCCATCATTACTTTAATTAAGACATGAAAGTCAGTCAATTTAAAGAACTTTGAGCGTTTCTTCAAGTGCAAAAACCATCAAGCGCTATGATGAAACTGGCTCTCATGAGGACCGCCACAGGAAAGGAAGACCCAGAGTTACCTCTGCTACAGAGGATAAGTTCATTAGTTACCAGCCTCCGATATTGCAGCCCAAATAAATGCTTCACGGAATTCAACATCAACTGTTCAGTGGAGACTACGTGAATCAGGCCTTCATTTTCAAATTGCTGCAAAGAAACCACTGCTAAAGGACAATAAGAAGAAGATACTTGCTTGGGCCAAGAAATACGAGCAATTAACATTAGACCGGTGGAAATCTGTCCTTTGGTCTGACTTTGAGATTTCGGGTTCCAACTGCTGTGTCTTTGTGAGACGCAGAGTAGGTGAACGGATGATCTCCGGATGTGTGGTTCCCACTATGAAGCATGGAAGAGGAGGTGTGATGGTGGGGGTGCTTTGCTGATGTCTGTGATTTATTTTAAATTCAAGGCACACTTAACCAGCATGGCTACCACAGCATTCTGCAGCGATACGCAATCCCATCTGGTTTGCGCTTAGTGGGACAATCATTTGTTTTTCAACAGGACAATGACCCAACACTCCTCCAGGCTGTGTAAGGGCTATTTGACCAAGAAGGAGAGTGATGGAGTGCTGCATCAGATGACCTGGCCTCCACAATCACCTGACCTCAACCCAATTGAGATGGTTTGGGATGAGATGGACCGCAGAGTGAAGGAAAAGCAGTCAACAAGTGCTCAGCATATGTGGGAACTTCTTCAAGACTGTTGGAAAAGCATTCCAGGTGACGCTGGTTGAGATAATGCCAAGATTGTGCAAAGCTGTCATCAAGGCAAAGGGTGGCTACTTTGAAGAATCTGAAATATAAAACATATTTAGATTTGTTTAACACTTTTTTTGGTTGTGTTTTTTCATTGTGTTGACAGTAATATTCTACGATGCAGAAAATAGTAAAAATAAAGAAAATCCCCCTGAATGATTGGACACAACCAAACTTTTGACTGGTACTTTATGTTCACACTTTGTGCAAACTGTATTTATGCAACTTGGACAGCATGAACAGTTGTCAATTTTGGGTGTTTACCCCTCATGCATAAAGTTAGGGCCATATAAGTCCTGTTAAACATGGTGCATCCAAGCACCTGGATGTGTTTATGTTGTTTACAATTGTGCATGTGACTCATCTGAGGCAGAACGGAAAGGCATGCACATTTATTGTGCATAATTTCCAAGAGGCTTCGGGAGTTAAAGGTGCAATAATGCGCTCTCATCCCTGCGCTAAGCAGGTGAACACCTTGTGTGACGTAGCCAACCAGGCCCAGATAGATGGCTTCATGTTCATAACTAAAACTGATAGCTATTTGCTTTGTTGCAATGACAATACATTCACCTGGAACTGAGCTAATTGCCAGGCTAGAGTAGGTTGCTGAAGAACTCCTTCGGAATATAGATATAGAACAGCTAAGGTCATAAAGCAGAGCCAGACGGAATTCCTGCCTAGGGATGAGAGTGCATCATTGCACCATATTTGCACCTTGAGTGGTTTTAAACGCCCGTTACTAATATGCCCTTATGATTCAGAGGCATATGAAAATAAGCTATTGAATGGTCATTGATCACCACCATTTGAAGCATTTTGGCTGAAATATGTTATTGGCCAAGTTGGACCGGCATGATAGCATATGTAAAAAGAAGAGGGGATGAATACAATATCAGAGGGAACAGATAACAAGAAAGAGGGAACAGTTTAGCCTGGCTGTTTTTTTTTCTTCTCCGCCATTACTCCTAAGGGGCTTCGTACTTTCTCTAACATTTCTAGGCAATAATCCCTGGTGGAGCCTCTGAATATGACAGAAACTCTCCGAAAGGACAGACCATGTCAAGTCACTATGATTACAGTCGTTCGGTTGTCAGGCGTCCCATTTAGGCAGTCATTTTGAGTCATTTGAGCCGTGTGATTTTAGAAGTGGCTGATTCTAGGACCCATCACTCTCCCTTCGCAGGAACACTTATCTTTGCTTTACAGCAATCACCACACCATCGAGCCCAAATAACCGGCCAAATTTCGTTCCAAAACCCTAGCGGCAACGAGGGTACTTTACTTTGCTCTTTAAAAGTGTGTTCGGTGGTAACGCTCCGTTTGGGCTTGCCATTTTGGAGTTGCGTGCAGGCCAGATCTGGGGGCCTTTTCGTCATTCTTGACGAATTGTTAGAGAGTGGTTAAGGAGAGAAAGTGCCTGGATGTCTGTGTTTAATGTCTCTGTGACCTTTGGTCTTGGATGAGGAAGAGATGTAGTATACCGTATAAACGGAACATTGCAAATGCACTGGGATAAAGTGTGAACTTTTGGTCAAGGCAATTTTGTCTCGAAAACTGCAAGGAGAATGTTTAAAATGATATTATAGAGTAGATATTATAATATTACATGCAATTCAAGCATTAAAGTTCAAAGTTATACACTTCTTAGTTTGCTTGAAATGGCATGAGAAGAATGATTTACAACAGTCTGTGTTGCTCCAGACAACACTAGTTTAAAACAAGATTATAACGGTCTTTGATGATTTTTCCATTTCCTGATTATTGAAGTGTACTTCAGCTATGTTAAGGCTCTTTAATTCAGCCTTAGTAATGGTGGAGACTCATCATTCCTCTTATCTCTTAAATAAGATGATCTGGTGTGGGTGTGCTGATTCTCTTCCAAGGCTTTCTCTAATGGAGTAGCAATACTTCCCCATGGCATAGAGCACAATTTGGACCCTCAAGTCCAGCTATGATGGCGTCACACTCACACACTCACCCACTCACAGTGATGTTTATCCCTAAAAACCATTAGCACCCGCAAGTTTCTGCCCAATCAATGGCTCCCGTTTAGTCATCGTTAATTGACTGACTACCTCTCAGATCTAATCAAGTGCAACTCAATGAGTGCTCTGGCGTAATGAGTTGATGTCAGAGACGTAGATGTATACGGATGGCTCTCACTCCGAGAGAGATGCAGGATGACTAGCGTTAACAGACTATCAAATTGAGCCGCTAATGGGCTAATAAATCAAGAGCCAATAGGACGTGCTTTCTAGATTAGTCACATGGAATAAGCAGACAGGGAAATTTATACACATCGCCATCGGTTTGATAGGATATAGAGTAGAAGACCAGAAAGACACATAATTAGCGAATTTTAACAAACATTGTAATTTCCTGTCTTTTCTGCTACTATGAGCTGATTTGTCACTGCTTGGATTATGAGGATAAGATCAAAAGCTATAAGGTATAGAGTTCTATCCTCTCACTGGGGCTCTGGAACTGATATGGTCTCTGTTATTCTCAATGACCTCAAAGACATAATTCGGCACTGCGAAAGGAAGTAGTAGTTGTGTTTTGAAGCCGAGCCCAGGAAATATATTTGGTGGAATAGATTGGAATGAATTTCGAACACACACAAGGTAGGCAGCTAGAGCAGCTAAACCCAGAGGCACTTGACAGCAGAACAAGACTTCTCCTTGTTCCCCTTTTCCGTTTTCCCTCCTTTTTTCTTTATCTTCATTGTTTTCAGTCAGAGAGATCTAGCTACCCCGAGACCTTGAGACACCCCAGCTGTCATTGTTTGAACATTGCAAGGCACTTAATAGACATTTGTCTCTGTCAAGATTTGAATTACATTCACTTGGCGAGGATTCTTTTTCATTTCACCTTATTGCTCAGCAAATTTGAAATCGGAGTGTATTTCCCCCTGGCTTCCTTCCTTGGTCCCGCTTATTTGAAATGTGTTGCTTGACATCCATTGATTCCCTCCAATAATAAAGAGATCAAACCAGGCTCACAATGGAATGCAAGGCAAACGACTGCTGAGCTAGCGGCTCAAGAAAGATTGATACGGTTTAGAGAGTATGTGCCACTGTGAGGAAAAGTGACACTGTTAATGGGTTCTCTCCCTTGGAATGCCCCGTTTTCAATCACTAACTATTTCTAATTTACTATATATGCTTTGACAATGTCCTTTCCACTATTTGAAGCGAGGTCAGTGAACCATCATACCCAGTCGGTAAATTTTGACATTATAATGACGTTGCTTCCTACATGTAAACTGGTTTCTAGTTAAAGAGATGTCAGATTACAACCCCCAAACTCTATGACATTAAAATGATGCACTAACACTATGTTTTGTCTCTCTTTTGCTTCCTGTAATTGTCTTGATCAAGAGTCTATAATTGAATAGTAAAATTGTATTACTATGATTACAAGGGGTTTAAAGCCGTAGAGGGCCAGAGCCACCAGCCTCCTAACCAAAGGAGTGGATTGGACAGGAACCAGGAAGTGTGCAGAATGTGACTCAGCACAACAGCATAATACCCTTCTATGGCTATGACCAAATTCTCATAATGTGCTATTTAGAAGGCAACTAGGCGTAAATAAAAGTAATTTGTCTCCTCTATGTCCTTAAATTATTATTTTCTCCTTATCCTTTGTTCAGAATGGGGTTTGTAGCAATCATTCATTATTGTTTTGTTTTGTTTTTGCATGTGTATTGTTTTTGCATTTAATTCTTTTATTATTACCAATGCTGAATTGATTGCATTCATTGACGAGGTCTTCAAGGCCTCACCTCTACTGCCAAAGAAAAACAGCTCCACATTAGGCTGTCTATTATTGTTATTGTCTAAATCCATTGAATCTTTCACAAAGATTTGCCCTGACCAACTTTCAGATGCGCATTCAGAGCAGTTATCAGTAATCGGAACACATATTATTTTATACACAAACGATTTCAGAGTGTTTCATCAAAATATTAAAACAGACAATTGAACTGAGTTTTAATGCACTCAGAGCAAAATAGTTCAATACGACATTGTGCGGTTTTGATGAGAAAAGGTCAATAAGGTAAAAAAATTTTTTTATCATTGTTCTGTTTACCCTTGGAGTACTTGCAAAGCTATGAATGCATCTCAAATTACACCCTATTCTCTATATACTGCACTACCGCTCACCTGGTCAAAAGTAGTGCACGATAAAGGGAATAGGGTGCCATTTGGGACACAAGCTAACATTCTTAATGGGAGACAGGAAAGTGGTTACCACATACTAAGCTTTGGCT
This sequence comes from Hucho hucho, assembly GCA_003317085.1. Lineage (NCBI taxonomy): Eukaryota > Metazoa > Chordata > Actinopteri > Salmoniformes > Salmonidae > Hucho > Hucho hucho. The sequence continues at coordinate 773,411 of QNTS01000537.1, read as the reverse complement.
CATCTACCTTCAAATGAATTCAGATACATTTGCCGACAGAGAAAGCCCCGTGGCGGAGGGGAAATATTGATCCAATCAAAGAGGTTTGCCGCTGCCTCACGTCCCATGATGCAACACTAAAAACACACTACTTTAATTTAAATTCCTAGCCACAAGGCTTTCCCTCTCTCTCTTTCTCTCGCTCACTCAATCTTCCTCTCTCCTGTCTCTATTCCCTCTCTTCCTTGCGCTAAGCTGCTCCTTAGCTCTGACGGTGCTTGCCACTGATTGCTCTCGCCGCCAGTGTCGTTCGTTCTCGTTAGGGTGTGTCTGTAGGTGTTCGGCTCTGACCCCATACCACAGGCTCTATTTGATCAACACCAAGGTCACCGGTGCTCACAAGTGCTCACAATAAGAAAACACCAGGGTGTGTCCCGAATGGCACTACAGTAGTGGGACACAGCCCAGATGAGGAGTGGAGAGGAATCTGAGCTAACTGCTTGAGTGTGTATTCACATAATATGTATGAAATTAGATATTTTTGCTGGGGTAAAAAATATCTACAGTGCGGGAAAAAAGTATTTGATCCCCTGCTGATTTTATACGTTTGCCCACTGACAAAGAAATGATCAGTCTATAATTTTAATGGTAGGTGTATTTTAACAGTGAGAGACAGAATAACAACAAAAAAATCCAGAAAAACGCATGTGAAAAATGTTATAAATTGATTTGCATTTTAATGAGGGAAATAAGTATTTGACCCCTCTGCAAAACATGACTTAGTACTTGGTGGCAAAACCCTTGTTGGGGTTTTAAGGTTTCGAGGCTGACGTTTGGCAACTCGAACCTTCAGCTCCCTCCACAGATTTTCTATGGGATTAAGGTCTGGAGACTGGCTAGGCCACTCCAGGACCTTAATGTGCTTTTTCTCGAGCCACTCCTTTTTTGCCTTGGCCGTGTGTTTTCGGTCATTGTCATGCTGGAATACCCATCCACGACCCATTTTCAATGCCCTGGCTGAGGGAAGGAGGTTCTCACCCAAGATTTGACGGTACATGGCCCCGTCCATCGTCCCTTTGATGCGGTGAAGTTGTCCTGTCCCCTTAGCAGAAAAACACCCCCAAAGCATAATGTTTCCACCTCCATGTTTGATGGTGGGGATGGTGTTCTTGGGGTCATAGGCAGCATTCCTCCTCCTCCAAACACGGCAAGTTGAGTTGATGCCAAAGAGCTAGATTTTGGTCTCATCTGAACACAACACTTTCACCCAGTTGTCCTCTGAATCATTCAGATGTTCATTGGCAAACTTCAGACGGGCATGTATATGTGCTTTCTTGAGCAGCGGGACCTTGCGGGCCCTGCAGGTTTTCAGTCCTTCCCGGCGTAGTGCGTTACCAATTGTTTTCTTGGTGACTATGGTCCCAGCTGCCTTCAGATCATTGACAAGATCCTCCCGTGTAGTTCTGGGCTGATTCCGTTCTCATGATCATTGCAACTCCATGAGGTGAGATCTTGCATGGAGCCCCAGGCCGAGGGATACTGACAGTTCTTTTGTGTTTCTTCCATTTGCGAATAATCGCACCAACTGTTGTCACCTTCTCACCAAGCTGCTTGGCGANTTTTATACAGGTAACAAACTGAGATTAGGAGCACTCCCTTTAAGAGTGTGCTCCTAATCTCAGCTCGTTACCTGTTTAAAAGACACCTTGGAGCCAGAAATCTTTCTGATTGAGAGGGGGTCAAATACTTTTTTCCCTCATTAAAATGCAAATTAATTTTATAACATTTTTTACATGCGTTTTTCTGGATTTTTGTTGTTATTCTGTCTCTCACTGTTCAAATAAACCTACCATTAAAATTATAGACTAATCATTTCTTTGTCAGTGGGCAAACGTACAAAATCAGCAGGGGATCAAAAAATATTTCCCTCACTGTATGTGTAAATAGCTGGGGTAACTTTCAGTGAGTGGTATCGTATGTGTTTGGTTATGACCACCTTTGTCCAAGGACATTTCTAAGTGACCCCAAACTTTTGAACGGTAGTGTACATTGCATTTCTTTTCGAATGAGCGGTCGTTCATGTGCAAAGTATTCACATTCCCATGAGCATAGTTTTCCAACTATATGTACGATGGGTCCCGTTCTGTCTTTCCCAACCTTTCTGTCCCTACCCCCTCTCCATTGTGTAACAAGCCGCCATATCGGGTTAGTCCACTAGGGACGTTTCATTGCATTATGTTAATAATCAATTCAGCCTATACTATACTGTGTGTTTATGTATTTCTGTGTGATTATTTAGTGAGTATGTAAATAAATAATTAAGCCAATAATTTAACATAGTTAATTGATTTCATAAAATAACAGTCAACACATTAATGATAGTCACGTCACGACAATCTCCTATGCACTTCCTTATAAACTCACTCAACGAATCAGCGTATAAATCGATTATTATTCTGAGGCTACCGGGGAACATTTTTTATTTTTTTTATTTAACCTTTATTTAACTAGGCAAGAACAAATTCTTATTCACAATGATGGCCTAGGAACAGTGGGTTAACTGCCTTGTTCAGGGGCAGAACGACAGATTTTTACCTTGTCAGCTCGGGGACCTTTCGGTTACTGGCCCAACACTCTAACCACTAGGCTACCTGCCGCCCCACATGTCCCAATCCGCGTGACCAAAACAATCTTGAAGTGTGGATTCTGATTGGTCAGACCAGCGTTGAATAGTCCTTGTCACGGGTACATCCTGTTTGAGTTTTTGCCTATAGAAAGGGAGGAGCAAAATGGAGTTGTGGTCAGATTTGCCGAAAGGAAGGCGAGGGAGGGCCTTTAATGCATTGCGGAAGTTAGAGTAGCAGACACCTGTCTATATAAGGTCCCACAGTTGACAATGCATGTCAGAGCAAAACCAAGCCATGAGGTCGAAGGAATTGCCCGTAGAGCTCTGAAACAGAATTGAGTCGAGGCACAGGTCTGGGCATGGGTACCAGAAAAATTTGGCATTGACGATCCCAAGAACACAATGGCCTCCATAATTCTTAAATGGAAAAAGTTTGGAACCACCAAGACTCTTCCTTGAGCTGGCTGCCTGCACAAACTGAGCAATCGGGAGAAGGACCTTGGTCAGGGAGGTCACCAAGAACCCGATGGTCACTCTGACAGAGCTCCAGAGTTCCTCTGTGGAGATGAGAGAATCTTCCAGGAGGACAACCATCTCTGCAGCACTCCACCAATCAGGCCTTTATGGTAGAGTGGCCAGACGGAAGCCACTCCTCAGTAAAAGGCACATGACAGCCTGCTTGGAGTTTGCCAAACGGCACCTAAAGGATTCTCAGATTATGAGAAACAAGATTTTCTGGTCTGATGAAACCAAGATTAAACTCTTTGGTCTGAATGCCAAGCGTCACGTCTGGAGGAAACCTCGCACCATCCCTATGGTAAAGCATGGTGGTGGCAGCATCATGCTGTGGGAATGTTTTTCAGTGGCAGGGACAGGGAGACTAGTCAGGATCGAGGAAAAGATTAACAGAGAAAAGTACAGAGAGATCCTTGATGAAAACCTGCTTCAGAGCGCTCAGGACCTCAGACTGGGGCAAAGGTTCACCTTCCAACAGGACAATGACCATAAAAATAATGAAAGTAATTGGCAATATCAGTGGGTTTTGTGATGAATGAGCCAACTGATTCAATGAAGGTTGGAGCTGAGTTTTCATTTTTGCACAAAATTTAATTTTAGGAACTACAAAGCTACTGTATTTATTATCATTCTTTATATCATTTATTTTTGTTTCATAGTATAGTTTCTTCTTTTTATTCAGTTTAGTCACATGATTTCTCAATTTTCAATACGTTTGCCAATCTGTTGTGCTGCCAGACTTATTTGCCATACCTTTTGCCACATCCCTCTCAACCATAACATTTTCCAATTATTCATCAAACCACTGAGATTTTAACCTCTTCACACGTACCAACAAATGGGTGTGATCATTGTGCATCATTCCCTGCAACATAGGTTCAAACCAGTGTGATTAGAACGAACATCCAGTTTCAGAAACTACAATATGAATTAGCTGATAGCAATTACTATTTATAATTAATCACATCACGGGTGAGCTCACCATTGATTTAAATAATTTAGTAAAACACTTTCTAGAAACCGATGATAGGTAGTTTATGCATGCCGCCATGTCTGTTTTTTTCACATCAACCAAAGATAATAAGAGGAGACAAGATGAGTTTGGTCTGTTTATAGTATGCATGTTGAAGGGGGTGTGTCGTCTACCATCGTTCACATCCCACCGTTCACTTCTGGAATTTCTCGAGTAAACACTTTGTTTTGTTATAACATTTTTGGTCCGACAGACGATTATGTGAAACCCAAAATGCATTGTATATCAACAAACATGGCTCCACACATAGCTGGAATTAGCTTAGGTCATTATAATCAGTACACCCTTCAAAAAGGTATTTTACACACATAATAGGTGTCCATTACAATGTATGCAATAATCGGAATGCATTATTTGTCACCAGAACTTTAAAACGTGAATAAAACTGTAAATACATTTGGAACAGTGAGTGCATTCTGACATCAAGTGCATAAAACAACTCACGCTGGGGCGACCGTTAAAGATATTTGGAACTTGTGTATGAAAAGGTTAACATTTTTTACAGTGATTTTCTTTTCTTTATTAGTAACTGGAATAAGCAATTTCATAAAGGTGTCACGTGAGGCGTCTGGTTGCTCCTCATTACACACCACAGACCAACAAATATTTTTTACATCAACAACATTGGAATCAATACAAAACTTATTGTATTACCTATTACACACTATATTAGTCCCAACCTTTGGAACTTTGGTTTTCCTAGATATGGCTACTGTATTGTGATCACCACATCTGATGGATTTGTATACTGCTTTAAAGCACAACTCTGCAGCGTCAGCGAAGGTGTGATCAATATGATATAATTATGATATAATTACTGATGATATAATTACTGTGCTGTTTGTAACTACCCTGGTAGGTTGACTGATAACCTGAACAAGGTTTCAGGCATTGGTTACAGTTTGAAGCTTTTTCTTGAGTTGGCAGCTTGATGAAAGCCAGTCAATACTTAAATCATTGATATCACATACATTATCAAGTACATACTGACTGTTAACACTTGGTGGTCTATAGCAGCTTCCCACAGGGCTCTCTCTCTGTTTCTCCTATCTTAACAGACTCCCTGTTCAGCAGCTTGAGCCTGGGGGCGGTGGTGATGTGGCTCAGCCCGGGTTATTTCACCTTGATGTGTGTCTGATGCCTATATAACTCATTGAGTGACAATACTCTCTCTCTGTCTGGCCTCCATCCAGCAGACTCCCTGTTCAGCGGCCTAGGGTTGGGGCCTGTGGTGGGCCTGGGCCTGGTCGGCTTCCTCCTGGTCCTCGTGGTGGTGGACGTCAGCTGCTACTTCCTGCGCCAGTGCGGCCTGCTCATGTATATCACGCGCAAGCTCTGCAGCAAGAAGACGGCCACCAGCGGCAAGAGCAAGGAAATGGAGGAGGGCAAGGCCGCCTACCTGTGAGTGGACCTTTGAATTGTGAAGACTGACCTTGTGTCATAGAATGTGTGATGTGACATTGTCAGTCAGGCAGTTAGTTGCAAGTGATTGTTCACCTGCTCACTCACTCACTCACTCACTCACTCACTCACTCACTTTCTTACTCACTCGCTCCCTCACTCACTCAGTGTATCTCAATTCTTTTTACTCACTTGTCCCTCATACGTTCTGATCTGTAAGAATTGGATAGGTGAAAGTTAATCCTCCGTTTTGTTTCTGACATCGTTATTTACACCTGTCCAAACTTGACATATAATTGCAGATGATGGAAAGTAAGCCAATCTAGACTATTGAGACCCACGCAAAGGCAGTTTATATCTCACCCGGACACTCCCCACCTGTCAAAATATGTAAATCACTCATTCAATCATTTAATGCTCACTCTTCACTATGCAGAAATATACTTTGTTTTTTGTTTGTTTTTTTCGTGTGAACTTGTATGTTTGGTGTGTATGCACGCACATGTGTGTGTTTGCACGTGCGTGCATGTGTGTCAAATCAAATCAAATTTTATTAGTCACATGCGCTGAATACAACAGGTGTAGACCTTACAGTGAAATGCTTACTTACGAGCCCCTAACCAACAATGCAGTTTAAAAAAAATATGGATATGAAACAGAGATAAAATTAACAAGTTATTAAGAGCAGCAGTAAAATAACAACAGCGAGACTATGTACGGGGGGTACCGATACAGAGTCAATGTTCGGGGGCACCGGTTAGTTGAGGTAGTGACTATGCATTCATGACAACAGAGTAGCAGATGTGTAAGGGGGGGGGGCAATGCAAATAGTCTGGGTAGCCATTTGACTAAATGTTCAGGAGTCTTATGGCTTGGGGGTAGAAGCCTCTTGGACCAGGCGCTCCGGTCCTGCTTACCGTGTGGTAGCAGAGAGAACAGTCTATAACTAGGGTGGCTGGAGTCTTTGACCATTTTTAGGGCCTTCCTCTGACACCACCTGGTATAGAGGTCCTGGATGGCAGGAAGCTTGGCCCCAGTGATGTACTGGGCCGTTTGCACTACCCTCTGTAGTGCCTTGCAGTCGGAGGCCGAGCAGTTGCCATACCAGGCAGTGATGCAACCAGTCAGGATGCTCTCGAAGTGGCAGCTATAGAACCTTTTGAGGATCTGAGGACCCATGCCAAATCTTTTCAGTCTCCTGAGGGGGAATAAGTTTTGTCGTGCCCTTTTCATGACTGTCTTGGTGTGCTTGGACCATGTTAGTTTGTTGGTGATGTGGACACCAAGGAACTTGAAGCTCTCAACCTGCTCCAGTGCAGCCCCGTCTGCATTCAGTCCTGGCAGAATGGGGGCGTGCTCAGTCCTCTTTTTCCTGTAGTCCACAATCATCTCCTTTGTCTTGATCACATTGAGGGAGAGGTTGTTGTCCTGGCACCACACGGCCAGGTCTCTGACCTCCTACCTATAAGCTGTCTCGTTGTTGTCGGTGATCAGGCCTAGCACTGTTGTATCGGAAAATGTAATGATGGTGTTGGAGTCATGCCTGGCCGTGCAGTCATGAGTGAACAGGGAGGGGACAAGAGGGGACTGAGCAAACACCCCTGAGGGGCCCCTGTGTTGAGGATCAGTGTGGCGGATGTGTTGTTACCTACCCTTACCACCTGGGGGAGGCCCGTCAGTCAGTCCAGGATCCAGTTGCAGAGGGAGGTGTTTAGTCCCAGGGTCCTTAGCTTATTGATGAGCTTTGAGGGCACTATGGTGTTCTCACATAAGTGTTCCTGTTGTCCAGGTGGGACAGGGCAGTGTGGAGTACAATGGAGATTGCATCATCTGTGGATCTGATGGGGTGGTATGCAAATTGGAGTGGGTCTAGGGTTTCTGGGATAATGGTGTTGATGTGAGCCATGACCAGCCTTTCAAAGCACTTCATGGCTACAGACATGAGTTCTACGGGTCGGTAGTCATTTGGGCAGGTTACCTTAGTGTTCTTGGGCACTGGTCTGCTTAAAACATGTTGGTATTACAGACACGGACAGGGAGAGGTTGAAAATGTTGGTGAAGACACTTGCCAGTTGGTCAGCGCATCCTCGCAGTAGACGTCCTGGTAATCCGTCTGGCCCTGCAACCTTGTGACTGTGTGATCACACAGTCTTCCAGAACAGCTGGTGCTCTCATGTATGTTTCAGTGTTATGTGCCTCAAAATGAGCATAGAAGTAGTTTAGCTTGTCTGGTAGGCTTGTGTCACTGGGCAGCTTCGGCTGTGCTTCCTTTTGTAGTCAGTAATGATTTGCAAGCCTAGTGGTTAGTGGTTAGTGTTGGACTAGTAACCGAAAGGTTGCAAGTTCGAATCCCCAAGCTGACAAGGTACAAATCTGTCGTTCTGCCTCTGAACAAGGCAGTTACCCCACTGTTCCTAGGCTGTCTTTGAAAATAATTAGTTATTAACTGACTTGCCTAGTTAAATAAAGGTAAACTAAACATCTGACGAGCATCAGAGCCAGTGTAGTACAATTTGATCTTAGTCCTGTGTTGACGTTTTGCCTGTCTGATGGCATAGCGGGATTTCTTATAAGCTTCCGGGTTAGAGTTCACTCCTTGAAAGCGGCAGCTCTAGCTTTTAGCTCAGTGCGGATGCTGCCTGTAATCCATGGCTTCTGGTTGGGGTATGTACGTACGGTCACTGTGGGGACAACGTCATTGATGCACTTATTGATGAAGGCAATGATTGATGTGGTGTACTCCTCAATGCCATCGGAGGAATCCCGGAACATATTCTAGTCTGTGCTAGCAAAACAGTCCTGTAGATTAGCATCTGCTTCATCTGACCACTTTTTTATTGATCTAGTCACTGGTGCTTCCTGCTTAAATTTTCTGTGCGTGCATGTGACTGTCTGGTCGGTGGGTGGGTGATACAGTACCTTGCAAAAGTATTCATCCTCCTTGGCATTTTTCCTATTTTGTTGTATTACAACCTGGAATTTAAATAGATTTTGGGGGGGATTTCATGTAATGGACATACACAAAATAGTCCAAATTTGTGAAGTGAAATGAAAAAAAAACTTGTTTAAAAAAAAAAAAAAAGTAAAACGGAAAAGTGGTGGGTGCATTTGTGTTTACCCCCTTTGCTATGAAGCCTCTAAAAAAGATCTGCTGCAACCAATTACCGTCAGAAGTCACATAATTAGTTAAATAAAGTCCACCTGTGTGCAATCTAAGTGTCACATGATCTGTCACATGATCTCAGTATATACAGTGACTTGCAAAAGTATTCTACCCCTTGGCATTTTTCCTATTGTGTTGCCTTTCAACCTGGAATTTAAATCGATATAATTTGATATACACAAAATGCCTACCACTTTGAAGATGCAAATAATTTTTTATTGTGAAACAAACAAGAAAAAGACCAATAAAACTGAAAATTTAGCATGCATAACTTTTCATCCCCCCAAAGTCAATACTTTGTAGAGCCAACTTTTCCAGCAATTACAGCTGCAAGTCTCTTGGGGTATGTCTCTATAAGCTTGGCACATCTAGCCACTGGGATTTTTGCCCATTCTTCAAGGCAAAACTGCTCCAGCTCCATCAAGTTGGATGTGTTCCGCTGGTGTACAGCAATCTCTAAGTCATACCACAGATTCTCAATTGGATTGAGAGGCCCCAGAGTCTGCAACACCACTAAGCAAGGGGCATACCATAACAAGTGGCACCATGAAGACCAAGGAGCTCTCCAAACAGGTCAGGGGCAAAATTGTTGAGAAGTACAGATCAGGGTTGGGTTATAAAAAAATATCAAAAACTTTGAACATCCAAGGAGCACCATTAAATCCATTATTTAAAGAGGGAAAGAATATGGCACCACAACAAACCTGCCAAGAGAGGGCCGCCCACCAAAACTCATGGACCAGCCAAGATGGGCATTAATCAGAGAGGCAACAAAGAGACCAAAGATAACCCTGAAGGAGCTGCAAAGCTCCACAGCGGAGATTGGAGTATCTGTCCACAGGACCCCTTTTAAGCCGTACACTCCACAGAGCTGGGCTTTACAGAAGAGTGTCCAGAAAGAAACCATTGCTTCAAGAAAAAAATAAGCAAACACGTTTGGTGTTCGCCAAAAAGCACGTGGGAGACTCCCCAAACATTTGGAAGAAGGTACTCTGGTGACAGAGTGATCTCCAGCCTTGTCCTCGTCAACACTCACACCTGTGTTAACGAGAGAATCACTGACATGATGTCAGCTGGTCCTTTCGTGGCAGGGCTGAAATGCATTGGAATTTCAATGCATTTGCATGGCAAAGAGGGACTTTGCAATGAATTGCAATTCATCTGATCACTCTTCATGACATTCTGGAGTATATGCAAATTGCCATCATACAAACTGAGGCAGCAGACTTTGTGAAAATGTATATTTGTGTCATTCTCGAAACTTTTGGCCACGTCTGTATAGTTAAATTAGATTCTGATGGAGTTTACTTGTGTAGGGTTGTGCTACGTAATTCGTGTATGGTTGTGCTGGTCATGTCTATGACGGGAAGCGTACAGCGTGTTTTACCAGTTTGCTTTGGGCAGCATCTCTTTCCTAAAAGTTGTTCCCTTCCTTGCAGCCTCGCTAGATCTGATTAAAATCAGTGTAAGCAAAATAGAAGAAACTAGCTAGAGCTACTGCTTACACCAACTCAATTGTCTCAGATCTGCAGGGGGGGTTGAACAAGGGCAGAGGGAAAGGGACAACAACCAGCCCGTATTTGTTATTATTTCCCACTCCTTCCCACACAATAGCAGCTCACTTTATATTTCCCAAAGAATCACATTATCACTAAACAATTTGATTAAATTAAAATAACTTTAATTCACTGGCTAATTAACTATTAATTGATTTCAGGAATGCATGCTTTCAGCATTTTGTAGGTGACTAAGCATACAAATGTGCATTAGCAATGTATAATTATTTAGTTGCATATTTGATGTGTTTTTGCATGCCATAATTAATTTTGTATTGAGCAAGGACATGCTTATGTGGAAAAGGTGTTAATAAACGGTTTGTGTCCTTTTTAATAGATTCTATACAAACAGAGAAAATGTATAATCATTATAATTTATTTAGCTTATACTGTATAGTGCTTTTCAGTACAAAAAAAGTATCTCAGTGCTTAAAAAACAAAATAAACAAGCACAGCATTATAAAAACAAATTAACACAAATAGAGAGAAATGCATTTAGGGACCTAATATTACTATGAATAATTATGAACACCCAACATGATTGATTAACCCATTTATGTCTTCTACCGAGATAAATGTACAAGTAATCTCCTATACTTAATTATTGTTTAGCATTTAAAGCACTGTACACTAAGTGGCAAATATAGTGGCAAAGTAACTGACCATGTTTTTTTAGGTTTGTAAGATTAGTTCTGCATCTTGGAGGAAATAGTAATTGAGTCATCTTTGGCTTAGGTGTGTTGTCTTATGTTATAGGTTATAATTGGATATGATAGGTCTGGTGGGACTTGAGCACTGCACTTTTGCTTCTTAAAAAGCATGGTTTATATGTGCTTCCTACATACTGTTTAGAGGACTTGGACTCGTTTCTCCCTTGTGTTTAAAGCAGGGGTCTCAAACTACAAGCCTGTAGGCCAAATGCAGCCCGCAAGCTGCTTTAATGTGGATGGTACTTGTCAATTGTCTTTACACGTTTATATTCGGCCTTCTCAGACTGTTTGAGGACTGACCCTTATGCTAGGCATACACTACACGCTTCTAAAATCTTAACAACTTGGACGTTGTTAATTTCCTTGTCCCAAATATTTAATTCTGTCCATCCTCAAACCCAGGTTGCTCACATTACCCAATGATTCCCTAGTTGATCTTGCCCTGAGTTTCTCGGTTGTCGTAGGAACGCAAACTCAGCTGGTTTATTAGTGTGCACATTATTATGTGCAGAAACATTAAAAAAAAGAGACAGAGGAGCAGAATATGGACTTAATTTCATATTATCATTTTTATTTCATATTATCTTCTTGACTTCTATCATGGTTGGATGCAGATGTAATATTGGTGCCCCGGGTGGGTGGAGATTTCACTTAAGGACCAATGGAATGGTCTAAAATGAGCAAACTCCGCTCATCCGGGTCACCGGGCCATGTAAAATGAACTTGCCCATTGAAAAGGCATTGCGTTCTCTCCACAGCTCCACCAATCTATCTTCAATGTGTGTGTTGCGGTTGCTTTCTTCTTCATCATCATTGTTGGTCTCACATGCTGAGTACTCATTGGCTATTGTCAGCAGTCCTTGCCCAATCGCATCGTAGTACTGCACATACTACAAGATGTACGACCAAAATGTCAGAAAATTCTCAGACAACCATCAGGGGTCTGGAGAACGGAACAGCCATCATCGGTGTGTCCTTGACACGCTCAAACTTCGTCAGTCCCAACGTACTAATCCTAGCCCTAGTTCATAGGATTTCACCCCGATCATGGAAATTTGTCTGGGACGGCAGAAATGTGGCGAATTTGTGGCAAAAAAAATTGAGTAGTGTATGCCCGGGCATTATGGATTTTTCAGGCTTTATTATAGGACATCGGCCCCCACAGAGTCACTACTGAAATACTGTGGAGCTTATCACCCAAACCCCATGAGATAGGAAGTGGTTGAACCCAGGTCCAGCCAGGTTCCCCCGACTCAGCCCAATCCAACCCTTTGTCAGCAAGCCCCAAAGCACTGGTGTGGATAGCCTTATTGGCGCAATTAACATTGTCGTAGGAAAGAGCAAGCGAGGGAACGAGAGAGGCTTCCCCACTGTGCTTTGGTGTCACTTGGAGGCTCTGTTAGATTACAGGCAGACACACTGAGATATCTTCTCAGCATTCTGTGTGAGGGTTAAGTATACAAGGTTGCATGGAGACATGGCCGCTGGAGATATCATAGAAGAGAATTAGAGACGAGAACAGGAAAGCGCTGCTTCTGTCTGCTTTGTGTCACAAATGGATTTGCTGAAGTTTGTGTGTGCATGTGTAACTGTGTGTGCATGCATGTGCATGCTCATGCCTGTGTGTGTTTGTGTGTAGGGGCGATGGGTCCAAGGATCCTATCGTTGAGATGAGAACGGAAGAGGAGAGAATAACTAACCACGATGGGAGCCCAGTGCACGAACCCAACGAGACTACACCTCTCACAGAGCCAGAGTAAGGAACCAGAACCACTAGGATTCTAAGGCCCTGTCCACCCTAAAACCGGATGTAATTGTTTTCAATTACAGCATAACGGTAAATGCCGTTGAGGCAGGCGGTGAATGCTGTCAGTTGCCACATTATAAGGGACTTGCCCCCAGAGTTCAAATATTGAAACTTTTGCCGTAGCATTGTTTTCTACCGGATGTTGATTTGCAGTGATTGTTTCCTGAAATCACCATAGCAACGCATACCGTCGTGCTGGCTTGCTTTTGCCGTCACCCTCTTTCTTGCGTTCTTGTCCAGCTATGCTTACTGGTATAATGTTTTTTGTGTCCCTCGCCTAAATGCAGCATAACGTAACCCCACCCTAACCCAAATATGCAGCCCTATTAGTAGAAAAGGGCACTTTATCTGAAGTTGACAAGAAGCATAATGAGTTGGTGTTTTAGTGTGTTTTCTAGGTCTTGGCTAATGGTGTTGCTCTTGCACTCACTTAACTGATATAATTTATGGACATGGTTGTAGGTTGTAGTAGTGGACTGGTCATATAGCGGTGGAAATGTGCTTTAGTATGAAAGAGTATGGTGAATTCACAACCGTGTCCAGTCAGTGAAGAGCCTTCTACAGTACATGGTTCAACAGCCAGGGGCCAAAGTCAAGGTTTAGTCCATCTTATAACAGGCATCTTCAACCCAAGGGGGTCCCTTGCCAATGGGATCATTGAACGCTACTGGATTTGATAGTTGTAGTGTTGTCTTTAATCGACTGAGCTGGTAGGAGTATTGTAAATGAATCAGGTGTAGATTGTTCTTGGTTGTATTTCCAACGTTATAGATTAAGGATTGTTTTAGTTACATAATTTTTTACGTACACTACCATTCAAAAGTTTGGGGCCACTAAGAAATATACTTGTTTTTTAAATAAAATCACATTTTCTGTCCATTAAAATAACATCAAATTGATCAGAAATACAGTGTAGACATTGTTAATGTTGTAAATAACTATTGTAGCTGGAAACGGCAGATTTTTATGGAATATCTACATAGGCGTACAGAGGCCCATTATCAGCAACCATCACTCCTGTGTTCCAATGGCACGTTGTGTTAGCTAATCTAAGTTTATCATTTAAAAGGCTAATTGATCATTAGAAAACCCTTTTGCAATTATGTTAGCTCAGCCGAAAACTGTTGTTCTGATTAATAAGTCTTCTTTCGACTAGTTGAGCATCTGGAGCATCAGCATTTGTGGTGCACAAGTCCTCAACTGGCAGCTTTCAAATTCAAGGACGTTTATAACTGACCAAAAACCTTTGAACGGTAGTGTTTGTTCAGTAAGTGATTTGAGGGCTGTTGAAACTGTTGACATTATAAACTACTATATCCGTATAGTGATCAAGTAAATGTATTAATTAGACAGTCAGTCAGGTAGTGTTAACTTTGAATGTATTCCATGCATTGAGTAGCAGTAACGGACCGTTACTTTTGTTTTGGATGCATCATTCTCCATCGTGCTCACTCTATGCTGCCATGGATACTACCACTCATCCCACCCCTTATAGTTCGCCAATAAGGATGCATGCTCTGTATGTGTGCATGTAAATGATTTAGCTAAATGTCATATCAAAATGTATACGTTTCACAGGGTGATCAAGTCCTTTCACATTCCACATTGATATGTATTGATTGTTTATGAGTGTCTTCTCTGTACTGTTACCGTAATGAACAATGAACAGCCATGGTCATGAGTGAGACGTGGGTTGAGTCAAAATGTGTAGTTATAATTAACCCTTTCATCTGAGGTCTCTCACTCAGACGTGTCTGTCTCCTTTGTCTCTCTCCCACAGAAAGCTACCGCTGAAGGAGGAGAACGGGAAGGAGACGCTCAAGCCCGACATGATCGAGATCAAAGTGCACAGCGACAACAGCATCCACACAAAGCAGGACGACAGTAAAGCATAAAACGTGTGTGCCCTTTCGCCCCTCGCTGCAAACGAGAACATTTCGGAGCATCCTACCCTGAGATCAAAACACAGAAAAAACACAACACAGAAAAAAATATATGTCCATAAGGGCCCAGAGAAAAAGAAAAGTGTGTGTAAATAAAAATAAGTGAGAGCAAGCCAGAGAGAAAGAGAGAGGAAGACCCCAACAACGAGCGTTTATATGTGACTAATCAATGATGTTGTTTCTATCCAAGATGGCTCCAGTCGAGGACACTTTGTGTTGATCAGTGATTGTAATATTGTTTATTTTTTTCCTCTGACTTTGGTTTTGTTGTTGTTTTTTATGCCTTGGCCGTTGCTTATCCGTTGCTTTTATTTATTTTCCTTCCCCCTCTTATTCAATCCCCATTTGCGAAAACACACCCGCTCCTACACACATGCATACACATACACACATACACACCAAAGCTCTCTGTCACATGGATAAGTACCGCCATTATCAACTCCCACTCAAGTCTGCTGTGCCTGGTAAAAAGATCTCCTACAGTAGCATTTACAGAGTAAGCTACCCTACCCTCACTGCAGCAGTCTCGTCTGTATACTATTGCGGCTCTGGTCTAAGATGTGATGTCTGGGCTGTCCTGTCTAATGCTTGTGTACTACGCTACATCCGCCCCTGTATGCCTGAGTATGCCCACTCCTTTTTGAGCTTCCGGCTCAGAGAATGTTGAGCTTGCTCATCGGTTATGCCACCATTTTGTTTTGTTTTTCTTTGAAAGAAGATGAAAAAAATGAACAGGTACTGTAAAGGTACCTTTGCACATTGTAGTGATACTCGTCTTGGTGTGTCTGAATGAGAGCTTCCACTGAAGCGTGTGTCTGCTGTTATAAGTGTGAGAGCTATTTTTGTGTAAATATATTTAGCATATTTGATCAAAATCGTTTGCGTTAACTATGCAGACCATCTGTCTCCATTATTTTACTAGTGTACCATGTATTTCCATAAGGTGACAGCATGACAGGAAAAAAATCTCTGATAACAGCTATTTGTTAGCCAGTCTGAAAGAATCCCCCAAGATCCATTATGGTTCTAGGTGGTTACATCTGGGAGGACTACATGGTCAGTACACATGGTCTGTGTGGTCAGGAAGTTAGCCAGGAAATTGAAAATATTTTGAACAGAATATGAACATAGTTACACCTGCCACTGTTGACCAATGAGCTGGCTTCATTGTAGGGATTGTGCAAGGCCGTGTTTTAGCACTGGTTTTGATGTGATGCTATGACAAATAATGTCAAAAACAGAGTACTGCTGTTTTTTGGCAGACAATTCATTTGTACCGAGCCCTTAGAGTTATAGGTAATGTTTCCTGTGTATATGTTAACCGTCTTCATGGTGTATCCGTAACCAGGCTACAGCGCTTGTTATCTCACGCAACAATAAACAACAGAGACCATTTTGTGTTATTTCATGGTTACTCTGCTTGAATGTTATTTTAATTAATTTCTTCCAGTAAAACATTTTTTTGCAATTATTTCTCAAAGACAAGAAAAAAAAACTATTGATGTTGACATGAAATTGAAATGTGAAAATAATGTGGTTGTCATACAGTTTTGTGAGTAGTTATTGGGAAAAAAAGTAGTCTATAAAAAGGAAAAGACAGTCATGCCCGATATTGTTTGTTTCATTTGAAAGTTGTGCCACCATTCTATTGGCTAAAGGCGAAAACCATTGAATTCTTCTGTTCTCAACTGCTCTTGACTAGACTCCAACACACGGGCATAAAGTATTTCAGTCATGTTATTTAGATACACATTATAGCTGATTTTAGTTTGATGCCAATATTAATGATCAAAAACCAATAACTTTTTTCTGTTCATTTTCTGCATCTGATGTTGTCATGTAAAATAGGCAAAGAAAAAAAAGTTTTTTTACAAAGCTCTTGTAAATAGACCCGGAAAATATTAGTCTTTTTTCAAAAGCAAAAACAGGCTTTCTTGTGTGAACGCTCTCCAGCTGAAAAAACGCTTATTTTAGTTCTGGTCCGACAGTTCAGTGATGACGTGACAGTGGTCTTTACTATTCATCACTTTACCCTCAAGAAAACACACACACGGTGGGCCCTTGTGGCCACTTCACAGCATTTCAATGGAGGCTGTAATTAAGATAATAGCATGCCTTGGTTTTCCCACGGCCCATTGTCCCCCTGGTCCCTTGCTGCAGTGGCAACAGTGTAAACCATTAAATAAAGGGGAGCGGCGCACATGATCTTTGGAGACTGGACTGTTCCTTGCAGAGTCTACGTGACGGACACCGTCGTGCTGCCCATTCGGTTGTAATGACCCTGTCGTTAATTATACAGTGGCTCTGTGAATGCTGGGAACTAGTATATGCCATTGCTTGAGAGCTAGGTGGACTCTGACAGTTAGCTCTGCTAGGGTAACTAGGGGTTTAGCAACAGGCAGCATACAGTATTTGAGCACTGAAATGTGTGTGATACTGCGTGTGTGCCTGTACATGTAAGTATAAGTCCATGTGTGCTGCGTGCGTGTGCTGTGTGTGTCTTACACTGAATTTAAAAAAGGATTATTATGTATATCGCTGTCATGAATTCTCTGGCTGGAGCGCTCTGCATGTGTGTCTGAGAATCCCCTCTACCCCTCTTCGCTTCATTGGTTTTACCCCATAAACTGGCTTTGTTTTCTCCCCCAAAGCACGATGTGTAAACTGTACCTGCAGTCCTGGAGTTGCTCTGTAGCCTGTTAAGACAACTGTAAATAGGGAGCACAGTGCCTGATGGCCATGAGATTTGTACATGTTATTTTATATCTGAATGAGTCTTTTCCCCCGTTCCCTCCTCCCACATCTCTCCCCCTCGGACTCCATCTCAGTCTGTCTCCATAGATAGTACTGGTGTGTTTCTAGCTCCGTGGATTGTGTCCCCCCCTCTGGACTCCCCAGACTGAGTGTGCTTACGCAGGGGGTGGAAACTGTCAACGTGGCCGTAACCTGTGGAACACCCTGTAACAAACCTCCTGTCATTTTATCATCTGTAAATAAACATGTCCTGGTAAAAGATTATGCATGTGGGAGTCGGCCATTCAGGAGGTTTCATCTCATCTTTTATCTTGGTTGTGGTTTTACTACATTTGGTGACCCATGTGAGAAGATTTAAAGAATAATTGTGGGTGACCCAAATGGTACCCTGAAGTGCACTATATAGGGTATCATATGCCATCCTCATACAGGGCACCGAGTGTAGTGGTGCAACACAAAAATTGAATGGGAATTGATTCAATGTCAGACCTGGGTTCAAATACATTCGTATTTAAGCATTTGTATTTTAAATATTTATTTTCTTTGTATTGGAGTATTTCAAAATACATTCCATTATTCAACTACTTGTATTTTCAAAGACAAAATATTCAAATACTCGCTTCGAAATATATGCGAAAGTAATTGAAATACAATAAATAGTATTTTAACTGAGAATACTCCAAAGACACCATTAATCAGCATGCTTTTGCACTTTGCAAAAGTCAGTAAGTGCAGATTCGTAAATAAACCTCAATCGCACCATGGTCGCTTCCAAACCATATCAGCCAGCCTCGGATGAAAGGGACCGAGCAAAACATATTAAACTCGATTCTATTTCAGGAGACAAAGTGCTTTATTAATGATAAGTTACCCCCAAAAACTTAGAACTCAGCTCAAAGGGGTCCAAATGGTTCAAAATAAGAGACAACGAGAACTGAAGTGTTTTCTAACTAAGCTTCCCCCTCTTCAAACCTCATTTGAAGTTTATAGATAACATGTACTCGCACTACTCACCTCTCTCCTCGCTGCTCTGTTTTAACTACGAGAGGGCACTGTTCACTGATGGTTTGATTTGGCTTTGAGGGCTTCTCTCTGTTATTGCTCGATCTTAATGGACTTCACCAAATCGGATAATAATTTGGCTGAAACCAGTTCAAAGTAGGGTGACCCAAATATGTTAAATGACTGTAACTGGTACATTGATCAAGTTTGATCATGAAGTTACTGGTCCCCTCCCCCTGTGTCAAACAATTGGATTCAGGAGGCAGGCATTACCATGGATTTACTTCCGGCTTTACGCAATAAAGACAGAAATGTAATATACCAATGGTAGCCTCTTATCGTCTTAAATAATTTCAATATGTTCCGCTTTAAAACCGTTATCACATGTGCGCCTTTACCTTGCTTTGGCTTTGTTTATAAACCGTAAAGCTCAAGCAGAACGTACGACCAGAGATACTTGTATCCTTTCATCTGGGGTTTGACTGTTAGCTAGAAAGCTACTTAACAGCATGCCGGGAAAAGCACACTGTGTTGTGACTGGATGCCGTAGTATAAAAAACCTTACACTATTTCCCGAAGAATGAAGACATCTGACAGCAGTGGCTGCTTTGCATATTGGGTGGACAGGCTGCACAGTAAATTATGATATGTTCACGCATGTGCACATTTTTTGTGAAATTGCTTTATCAGTTGGGGAGAACATACGATAGGTCTTGCCAGGAAGCTAATCCTGAAGACGGATGCTGTACCATTATTGACAGTGGATCTTGCAAGCGCTGACCATAATGTAAGTCTGACACATTAGCCATCATTTTGGGCGGATCGGGGGCTAACGTTAGATAATGCAACTGTGGCTGTAGATGCTTTGACTTGTGAACAGTGTATTTTCTGTAACATACCTGATAGTCATTATATGGTTTTTGTTCTTCCATCCCTAAGCCCCCTACATTGAGTCTTAGAACTGCCAACACACAGCTGGCATGAAGGAATGTTGTCCACAAATGGAGTTAAGGTGTGTATAGTATTTGTAAATTACCTCTAAAAATCATATTTTGCCATCTCCTTTTGTCTTTCCACTATCACCAAGCTATAATGATGGACATTTTTTTTAAATTCTACTCTGTCTGCACAGCTTCCCAGGCAACCACCGCAGCTTGAATGCTGTGATATTCCCAAGGCAAATAAGGGGGGATATTCTGTGAAGAGTGTGAAGACAGACCCAACATACTGTATGTCGTAGTTATTCATTCATAGAATGAGTAGATCACTACATCAACAAATTGATAGCGTCATAACTCTGAACAGTAAATAAAAGGAAATCAAATTCACTAACCATTTAACAAACATTTCCCTTTTCAAAAACATTACAGGCTACATTGACAGGATCCTGGATCTCCTCTTCAACGAGGTCACCCTTGATCCAGCGCCGTATTTGGGGAAGCTGTGTGAGATGTCCATCCCAGGGCCCCTGTCTGCCCAGGGTGAGAGGCCTGACAAGGAGGAGGCCATAGATGGATTTGTCTGCCACTTCAATCTTGGGGGTGACTGAAGCCAAATGGTTGACTGAAGCTTGCATGATTGAAGTGGGGTACATGGGTCCCCCTCCTGTCCCACTCCCCTCCCCGTCAATCTCTGTAGTTGGTTGCATATCCTAAAGCCTAAGTTATTAATTTTAACTTGATATATCACATTTTGTTACTTTGTATTGTTTTTTTCAAGCATTCGGACGGGAGATGAGTGTTACAAATTGTACGAATCAATGAGTTGCACACTGTAGGGCGGCCGGGTGCATATATTAGGCTTATGGCTCTAATTCTTTTTTTATGTCAAATTATTTTGCACCTTTACTTCTCATGAGTGTTCATGATGATCAATATTTTGTCTATGCTGGCCTATTGTAAATCAAATCAAACTTTATTTGTCACATGCGCCGAATACAACAAGTGTAGACCTTACCGTGAAATGCTTACTTATAAGCCCTTAACTAACAGTACGGTTCAAGAAAGAGTTAAGAAAATACTTACCAAATAAACTAAAGTTTATAAAAAGTAACACAATAAAATAACAATAACGAGGCTACATACAGGGGGTATCGGTACCGAGTCAATGTGCGGGAGTACAGGTCAGTCGAGGTAATTTGTACATGTAGGTAGGGGTGAAGTGACTATGCATAGATAATAAACAGTGATTAGCAGCAGTGTACAAAACAAATTGGGGGGGGGTCAAAGTAAAATAGTCCGGTGGCCATTTTATTAATTGTTCAGCAGTCTAATGGCTTGGGGGTAGAAGCTGTTAAGGAGCCTTTTGGTCCTAGACTTGGCGCTCCGGTACCACTTGCCGTGCAGTAGCAGAGAAAACAGTCTATGACTTTGGTGGCTGGAGTCTCTGACAGTTCTTTTGGCTTACCTCTGACACTGCCTAGTATATAGGTCCTGGATGGCAGGAAGGTTGGCCACAGTATGTACTGGGCTGTACGCACTTCCCTCTGTAGCGCTGGTCACATGCCGAGCAGTTGCCACACCAGGCGGTGATGCAACCCGTCAGGATGCTCTTGGTAGTGCAGCTATAGAACTTTTTGAGGATCTGGGGACCCATGCCAAATCTTTTCAGTCTCCTGAGGGGCAAAAGGTGTGGTCGTGCCCTCTTCACGCATGTCTTGATGTGTTTGGACCATGATAGTTTGTTGGTGATGTGGAGACCAAGGAACTTAAAACTATTTACCCGCTCCACTACAGCCCTGTCGATGTTAATGGGGGCCTGTTCGGCCCGCCTTTTCCTGTAGTCCACAATCAGTTCCTTTGTCTTGCTCACATTGAGGGAGAGTTTGTTGTCCTGGCACCACACTGCCAGGTCTCTGACCTCCTCCCTGTAGGCTGTCTCTTTGTTTTCGGTTATCAGGCCTACCACTGTTTTGTCGTCAGCAAACTTAATGATTGTTTTGGAGTCGTGTTTGGCCATGCAGTTGTGGGTGAACAGGGAGTACAGGAGGGGACTAAGTACACACCCCTGAGGGGCCCCTGTGTTGAGGATCAGCGTGGCAGATGTGTAGTTGCCTACCCTTACCACCTGGGGGCGGCCCGTCAGGAAGTCCAGGATCCAGTTGCAGAGGGAGGTGTTTAGTCCCATGGTCCTTAGCTTAGTAATGAGCTTCGTGTGCACTATGGTGTTGAATGATGAGCTGTAGTCAATGAACAGCATTTTCACATAGGTGTTCCCTTTGTCCAGGTGGGAAAGGGCAGTGTGAGGTGTGATTGAGCTTGTGTCATCTGTGGATCTGTTGGGGTGGTATGTGAATTGGAGTGGGTCTAGGGTATCCAGGAACATGCTCTTGATGTGAGCCATGACCAGCCTTTCAAAGCACTTCATGGATACCGGCGTGAGTGCTACGGGTTGGTAATAATTTAGGCAGATTACCTTCGCTTCCTTGGGCACAGGGACCATAGTGGTCTGCTTGAAACATGTCGGTATTACTGACTTGGTCAGGGAGAGGTTGAACATGTCCAGGAAGACACTTGCCAGTTGGTCCGCGCATGCTTTGAGTACACGTCCTGGTAAACCGTCTGGCCCCGCGGCTTTGTGAATGTGAACCTGTTTAAAGGTCTTGCTCACTTCGGCTACCTAGAGTTATCACACAGTCGTCCAGAACAGCTGATTCTCTTGTGCATGCTTCAGTGTTGCTTGCCTCGAAGCGAGCATAAAAGGTAATTTACTTTATCTGGTAGGCTCGCGTCACCAGTCAACTCACGTCTGGGTTTTCCTTTGTAGTCCGTAATAGTTTTCATGCCCTGCCACATCCGACGAACATCAGAGCCAGTGTAATAGTATTCAATCTTAATCCTGTATTGATGCTTTGCTTGTTTGATGGTTCGTCTGAGGGCATAGTGGGATTTCTTATGAGCGTCCGGATTAGTGTCCCGCTCCTTGAAAGTGGCAGTTCTAGCCTTTAGCTCGATGCGGATGTTGCCTGTAATCCATGGTTTCTTGTTGGGATATGTACGAACGTTCACTGTGGGGACAATGTCGTCGGTGCACTTATTGATGAAGCCGATGACTGAGGTGGTATACTCCTCAATGGCATTGATGAATCCTGGAACATATTCTAGTCTGTGTTAGCAAAACAGTCCTGTAGCGTAGCAACCGCGTCATCTGACCACTTCTGTATTGAGCGA
Source organism: Hucho hucho (assembly GCA_003317085.1). Taxonomy (NCBI): domain Eukaryota; kingdom Metazoa; phylum Chordata; class Actinopteri; order Salmoniformes; family Salmonidae; genus Hucho; species Hucho hucho. The sequence goes on along the minus strand of QNTS01000537.1, from coordinate 750,752 downwards.
GTCACTGGTACTTCCTGCTTTAGATTTTGCTTATAAGCAGGAATCAGGAGGATATAATTATGGTCAGATTTGCCAAATGGAGGGTGGGGGAGAGCTTTGTATGCATCTTTGTGTGTGGAGTAAAAGTGGTCTACAGTTTTTTTTGCTCTGGTTGCACATGTCATGCTGGTAGAAATTAGGTAAAATAGATTTAAGTTTGCCTGTATTAAAGTCCACGGCCACTAAGAGCACCGTTTCTAGATGAACATTTTCCTGTTTGTTTATGGCTTTATAAAGTTGATTGAGTGCGGTCTTAGTGCCAGCAGCTACGAGTAATATAGATGAGAACTCTCTTGGTAGATGGTGTGGTCTACAGCTTTTCATAAGGTCAAATCAAATTTTATTGGTCACATACACATTGTTAGCAGATGTTATTGCGAGTGTAGCAAAATGCTTGTGCTTCTAGTTCTGACAGTGCAGCAATATCTAACAAGTAATCTAACAATTCCACAATAACTACCTAATACACTCAAATCTAAGTAAAGTGATGGCAGGTAGCCTCGAATCCATGAGCTGACAAGGTAAAAATCGGTCATTCTGCCCACGAACAAGGCAATTTACCCAGGCCGTCATTGTAAATAAGAATGTGTTGTTAACTACTTAGGGACACTACCCGGTGAAATGCAAGGCGCCAAATTCAAAATCCAAAAGTTGAATTATTAAACATTCATCAATATACAAGTGTTGCATAGTCATCAAAAGCTCTGCTTCTTGGCAATATCACAGTGTGGTCAGATTTCAAAAAGACTTTACATCAAAAGCACAACATTTAACTTGTTAGGGAGTGGCAGCTGAGGGGTTGGTTTTGGAGAGTCTGGCGTGCCCAAAGTAAAATGCTTGCCACCCAGGCTCAGAAACTAAGATATGGACATAATTAGTAGTATTGGATAGGAAACACTCTGAGGTTTCCAAAAGTGTTATCATTTTGTCTGTGAGTGTAAGAGAAGTCATTTGGCAGGCAAAAAACTGAGATTTTTCCATCCGGAAATGTCATTCCTTTTGGCTTATAGCTCACTTTGAGCCTTTGCCTATAAAAAACTATTTATACCAGGACACTGGATTTAGTACCTACTGATTCCACTAGATGTCAGCAGTGTATAGGCAAAGTTTCATGGAAATCGGAACTAATGCGTTCTAATGAGAGTAGTTTTAGTCGAGGGACCTCATTTTCAGATGCACGTNAAATCCCTTACCTTTTGAAGAACTTCTGCTGAGGGCTTCCCAAGTGTCCAACGAAGACATCCAATGGTTCTTTTGTTAGAAAAAGTCATTTATTATATCCATAAATCTCTGTTTGGTTGGTGCGTTATGTTCAGAAAATCCAACGTCGAATCGCCCATTGAAACGTGAAGAGAATGCGTTCAAATATACCTATAAACCTTTTCTAAACAAATCAAATACCAGTTAAAATGCATCCTTAGCCATCCTTTTATGAATATTAGCGATAATATTTCACTCGGATGGTCACCTATACCTTATATAAGTAAAATAATGTGGGGCGCGCCAGCCAGACTCGCACCCGAGTTCCTGTACCTATTCGTTGTGTTTACTCCAATCTCTCTGAGTCTTTGTATATAGACTGCTGACATCTAGTGGAAGCCATAGGTACTGCAGTCTCAGTCCTGGTAACAAATGGATTCAATAGGGAGTGTGTCTAACAGAGACAAAGGTCACCAGAAACTGATTTCCGGATGTTCTTTTCTCTGGTTTTTGCCTGCTAAATGAGTTCTGTTATACTCACAGACATTATGTTAACACTTGTAGAAACTTCAGTGTGTTTCCTATCCAATAGTACTAATTATGTGCATATCCTATTTTCTGAGCCTGAGTGGCAGGCATTTTGCTTTGGGCACGCCAGACTCTCCAAAACCGTCACCTCACCTGCCGCTCCCTAAGAAGTTAACTGACTTGCCTAGTTGAATAAAGGTTAAATAAAAAATAAAAAGAATAAGAATATATACTGTTGAAGTCGTAGGTTTACATACACCTTAGCCAAACACATTTAAACTCAGTGTATCACAATTCCTGACATTTAATCCTAGTAGAAATTCCCTGTCTTAGGTCAGTTGGGATCACCACTTCATTTTAAGAATGTGAAATGTCAAAATAATAGTAGAGAGTGATTTATTTCAGCTTTTATTTCTTTCATCACATTCCCAGTGGGTCAAAAGTTTACATACACAATATCTTGACTTTGTTGTCCTTAAGCCATTTTGCCACAACTTTGGAAGTATGCTTGGGGTCATTGTTCACTTGGAAGACCCATTTGCGACCAAGCTTTAACTTCCTGACTGATGTCTTGAGATGTTGCTTCAATATATCCACCTAATTTTCCTTTCTCATGATGCCATCTATTTTGTGAAGTGCACCAGTCCCTCCTGCAGCAAAGCACCCCCACAACAGGATGCTGTCACCCCCGTGCTTCACGGTTGGGATGGTGTTCTTCGATTTGCAAGCCTCCCCCTTTTCCCTCCAAACATAACAATGGTCATTATGGCCAAACAGTTCTATTTTTGTTTAATCAGACCAGAGGACATTTCTCCAAAAAGTACAATCTTTGTCCCGATCTGCAGTTGCAAACCGTAGTCTGTCGTTTTTATGTCGTTTTTGTAGCAGTGGCTTCTTCCTTGCTGAGGGGCCTTTCAGGTTATGTCGATATAGGACTCGTTTTACTGTGGATATAGATACTTTTGTGCCGGTTTCCTCCAGCATCTTCACAAGGTCCTTTGCTGTTGCTCTGGGATTGATTTGCACTTTTCGCACCAATGTACATTCATCTCTAGGAGACATAATGTGTCTTTTTCCTGAGCGTTATGACAGCTGCGTAGTCCCATGGTGTTCATACTGCGCACTATTGTTTGTAAAGATGAACGTGGTACCTTCAGGCGTTTGGAAATTTCTCCCAAGGATGAACCAGACTTGTGGTCTACAATTTGTTTTCTGAGGTCTTGGCTAATTTCTTTTGATTTTCCCATGATGTCAAGCAATGAGGCAATTAGTTTGAAGGTAAGCATTGAAATACATCCACAGTTACACCTCCAATTGACTCAAATGATGTCAATTAGCAGAAGCTTCTAAAGCCATGACAACATTTTCTGGAATTTTCCAAGCTGTTTAAAGGCACAGTCAACTTAGTGTATGTAAACTTCTGACCCACTGGAATTGTGATACATTGAATTATGTCTGTAAACAATTGTTGGAAAAATTACTTGTATCATGCACAAAGTAGATGTCATAACCGACTTGCCAAAACTATAGTTTGTTAACAAGAAATTTGTGGAGTGGTTGAATGACGAGTTTTAATGACTCCAACCTAAGTGTATGTAAACTTCCGACTTCAACTCTACGTGTATGAGTTAACATGCTCAGAATATTCTAAAATTGATTTAAAAAATAATTCCACATACATCTACACACCATACCCCATAATGACAATGTGAAAAAACTGTTTTTTTGAAATCTTTGCAAATGTATTAAAAATAAAAAAATTTAACCTTTTTTACACAAGTATTCAGACTCTTTTGCTATGAGACTCAAAATTTTGCTCAGATACATCCTGTGTCTGTTGATCATCCATGAGATGTTTCTACCCCGGCCAAACCCTAATCCGGATGACGCTGGGACAATTGTGTGCCGCCCTATGGGACTCCCAATCATGGCCGGTTGTGATACAGCCTGGAATCAGTGCATTGTGGGCAGAACTGAAAAAGTGTGTGCGAGCAAGGAGGCCTACAAACCTGACTCAGTTACACCAGTTCTGTCAGGAGGAATGGGCCAAAATCTAACCAACTTATTGTGGAAGGCTTCCTGAAACATTTGACCAAAGTTAAGCAATTTAAAGGCAATGCTACGGAATACTAATTGAGTGTATGTAAACTTCTGACACACTGGGAATGTGATGAAAGAAATAAAAGCTGAAATAAATCAGTCTCTCTACTATTATACTGACATTTCACATTCTTAAAATAAAGTGGGGATCCTAACTGAACAAAGACAGGGAATTTTTACTTGGATTAAATGTCAGGAATTGTGAAAAACTGAGGTTAAATGTACTTGGCTAAGGTGTATGTAAACTTCCGACTTCACCTTTACCAACAAACAGATGTGATCATTCTACCACGGTCCTTGCAGCGTACGCCCCAAACCGGTGTGATTAGAATGCTTATTTAGAAATGCTTATTTTCGACTGGCGCAGCAGTCAGCGTTTGAGCTGGCCGCTGTTTTTTCACACAACATTTTTTCACAAACACATTCCTTACAAAGTTATGCCCTTAATGTGACCAGTTTTATTTTGGATGCGGTGTTCAGACATTTACAGAAGTAGCGACAGCATAATACAATCACCCAAATCGTAAAATGTAGGCTACATTAGTCCTAGCGCTAACTGAGGAAAGATTGACTAGCGATCAAATTAAGCTAATTCTCTGCTGAGAAACCACAATATGAATTAGCTAAAAGCACTTAGCTACTATTTACAATTGATCTAAATAATTTTGTAAAACACTTTCTAAAAATCAAAAGTATTCTGTCGATGGGGTAGTTTGTGCGCGCCACCATGTTAGTTTTTTGGCGTCAACCAAAGATAAGAAGAGGAGACAAGATGAGGTTGGTCTGTTTGCATTATGCATGTTGAAGGGAGTGTGTCGTCTACGATCATTCACTTCCCTTCATTCACTTCCGGAAGTTTATATGAAAGATGAGTGAACCATTCCTTGACCTCATTTTGTTATAACATCTTTGGTCTGACAGATGTTTCCGTGATATAAAAAACCCAATATTTAACCAAGTCAGTTTAGAACAAATTCTTATTTTACAATGACGGCCTTCCCCGGCCAAACTCTCCCCTAATCCGGACGATGCTGGACCAATTGTGCACCGCCCTATAGGAAGATTTAAGTGCCTTTGAATGGGGTATGGTACCAGGTGCCAGGCGCACCGGTTTGTGACATCAAATATGGCACCACACATAGCTGGCAAATAGCTTAGCATTAGCTCATCATAATCAGTACAACCTTCAAATAAGTATTTTGCACACATCATAGGTGTCCATTACAATGTATGCAATAATTTTCACCAGCACTTGAAAACACGTGAATAAAACAGTAAATACATTATGCTCCATACATACATACTGTATGAACAATAGAAATGACAATACGTCATACAGAAAATAAGGCACTTACTTCGATAGGAACACGTCCAAAGTTATTATTTGTAAGGAAAACAACAATGAAGGCAATGTGAGCGCCAGCCAGAAAATGTCCAGGGGGAAAAGACTGCGCAAATGTCTGCATACTTTATCTGCAGAAACACTAGGGAAGTGCTTGGGCTCTCGTAGAGAAAAGTTTGTCCGGCTCAGTAAAGCCTCTAACATAAAATGTCCGCAACAGTGAAATGGGCTACTTCTAAGTGAATTAATGAGGAGGCGGAACACACCTCAATTCAAACTGTTGTTAGAAAATAAAACTTGTTAGTAAATAAGTTGAAACATAGCCTATAGATAATTAGCAGGCAGGCAGCGTCTTTTGGTTAGCCTGGGTTAACTGTCTTGTTGCATAACAATCACATTTTGGAACAGTGACTGCATTCTGACATCAAGTGCAGGAAAAAACTCAGGCAGGGGCAACTGTTAGAGATATTTGGAACTCAAGCGTGAAATGATTAATAGCATACAAATATATGGGTGATGTTTTGGTCATTCAAAGGCTATTTTTACTTGGGAAATAGGATAACTTTGCGGGACCTTTAATGCATCAAAGAGATGGCCACCCCCCCAGTTTGTCTCCTTCATGAGCTGTATGAGAACACTTGTATCAGAGGGCTCATAGACACTGACTGAACAAAGCATAAAGAACATCTTTCCATGACATGGACTGAGCAGGTGAATACAGGTGAAAGATATGATCCCTTATTGATGTTATTTGTTAAAATCCACTTCAATCAATGTAGATGAAAGGGTGGGGACAGGTTTAAGAAGGATTTTTAAGCCTAGAGACAATTGAGACATGGATTGTGTATGTATGTCATGGGCAAGACAAAAGATTTAAGTGCCTTTGAATGGCGTATGGTAGTAGGTGCCAGGCGCACCCGTTTGTGTCAAGAACTGCAAGTTTTATTTTTTATTTATTTAACTAGGCAAGTCAGTTAAGAACATATTATTATGTACAATGACGGCCAAACCCGGACGATGCTGGGCCAATTGTGTGCCGCCCTATGGGACTCCCAATCACAGCCGGATGTGATGCAGCCTGGATTCAAACTAGGGACTGTAGTGACACCTCTTGCACTGAGATGCAGTGCCTTAGACCGCTGCGCCACTTGAGAGCCAAATGCTGCTCTTCTTTTTCCTCTGAAGAGTTTCCTGTGTGAATGGTCCGCCACCCAAATGACATCCAGCCAACTTCACACAACTGTGGGAAGCATTGGAGTCAATATGAGCCAGCATCCCTGTGGAATGCTTTCGACACCTTGTAGATTGTCGGTGGAGGGTGCAATTCAATATTAGGAAGGTGATCCTAATGTTTGGTGTACTCTTTGTGTGAGTGAGTGAGTGAGTGAGTGAGTGAGTGAGTGAGTGAGTGAGTGAGTGAGTGAGTGAGTGAGAGTTTGCTTCCCAAATGAAACCCTATTCCCTATATAGCGCAGGGCCCTGATCAAGAATAATGGCTATGCCATTGGGAAGCAGTGAACGACAGCAGATGTACTTGGGGCTGCAGGGAGGTGTGCACTATGACCATATGTCAATCACTGGATGTGTTCAGTTGGGCCAATGACAGCGAGGAAGGTCTTCCGAGTGCATGACAAGATACCTATGGCTAGGCTATAAAGGATAAACTGTTGTTTTATGCATTTCATAAGTGAACACCATGATATACACAGACTCTCTTTTCTCCCTCTTGCTCTCCATCCCCCCCATCTCACTCTCTCTATCTTTCACACACACACTTCCTCTGTCTAATGTCCTCCTCTGCATGAATAGATGTCTCAGCGAGCCTTCAGCCAGGTACATTTCCCCCTAATCTCCCTGTTTCCAGAATCTCCCATGATGCTATGGGCTGACAGCACTTTAATCCGCACAATGAGAGAACTCTGGGAAGTTTGCAAGGGAATAGTTAATGTCACTGTTGCCTCAACTTACCACACACACACAGGCACACAGGCAGGCATACACAGTTACTCACACACAAACAAGCATACACACATAGACACACACTTACACACACAGGTTCACAAACGCACACACACACAGGCACACACACAACAAAGTCAGACTTTTCCTGAAGTGCGGAGAGGCCTTCCCAAACTCTACGCCACATGAGCAAATCCTCCGGTAAGCCTGTTGGCAGGTGCTGCCTCCCCTCCTTAATCTTCACACTTTCAGAATCTCCCACGATGCTGTGGGGGTTATCCTGAGGCTCGCCTTACCTCTGATAATGGGAGAGGAGGGAGAGAGAAGGAAGAGGGGGAGGTCAGTGGCCCTGGAGGGACACGAGCAGATAACCACTTCCTAATTAAAGAGGGGGAGGGATGTTCCGTTCCTCTGGCTGCAGCTTGCAGCTCATGCCCGGCTGCAAGTGTGCCCGGCTGCAGGAGTGGAGCACCGGGGAGACCATATTGACTGCAGCCGAAACCCTGCCATTATTTGGACCCTCAGTCTCACATAGCAGATACTATCATGATGGGGATAGTGAGACACAAGCACTTTTAATTTAAGAGCATGGTAATCCTACGAGGGAAAATAAAATAAAAAAGTGACAAACAAAAGCAAATCTGTTTATCTGTCAAAGACATATTGGTGGAACTTGGATCCAGAGTTCCTATGTTTGTGATCATACAGTATTATTCCCTAACACTATAAGAAGAGGTGTTAACTCTTTAGGCATCATCAGCAGTGGTGACGGTTTTGGAGAGTCTGGCGTGCCCAAAGTAAAATGCCTGCCACTCAGGCCCAGAAACTAAGATATGCACATTGTACTATTGGATAGGAAACACTCTGAAGTTTCTAAAACTGGTAAAATAATGTATGTGAGTATAACAGAACTGATATAGCAGGCGAAAACCCGAGGAATATCTGTCCAGATTTTTTTTTGGTCACATTTCCTCAGTTTGATAGGCTTCCTATTGAAATTCATGTAAAATAGCTCCCAGATTGCAGTACCTATGCCTTCCACTAGATGTCAATAGTAGTGTTTGAAGGCTTTATCATTGAGAGGAACCGAATAGAAGAAGAAATAGTGAAGGGACCACGGATGTCAATAACCTTTCCTGGGCGTGAGACCGTGAGCGCACCCCTCTTTATTTTCCTTTTATATCGTTTAGGATATCATCCGTGTAAAATATAAAATATAATAATAAAATATGATAGGTATAATTTGAATGCTTTCTTTTCACTGTACAACAGGCGACTCGACGGTGGATTTTCTGAACATAACGCGCCAACCAAACTGAGATTTATGGATATAATAAATGACTTTATCTAACAAAAGAACCATGGATTCTCTTGTTTGAACACTTGGGATGCCCTCAGCAGAAGTTCTTCGAAAGGTAATTGATTTATTTTAGCTCTTATATGGGTTTTGTGTGACCCGCGCTGGATATGAATTTATGCTAATGCATAAATATGAGTGGTGCTATCCTCAAACAATCAAATGTTGTGCTTTCGCCGTAAAGCCTTTTTGAAATCTGACAACGCTGTGATATTGCCAAGAATCAGAGCTTTTGATGACTATGCAACACTTGTATATTGTTGAATGTTGAATTTGGCGCTTTACATTTCACCGGGTAGTGTCGGGATTGGTGCGCTAGCGCCCAGTTATCCCTAAGTGGTTTTAACATTGCACTGTTTGAGTACACTGTTTTTGATGTCATAACATAATTTGAAGCATGTACAAAGCTAATACATGTATGAGCCTGCGAGTTTGTCTGATGTGGCATGCATGCATCACACCCTGGGATTCCCAAGACCCCCTAGTCAATTACTTATGTGTAGGAAGTGAGCACACTATGGAAACATCAATTGTGCACCACACAGCACCAGCAACGTATGTGAAAGCTTTCACTTGTCCCATTATTTATTTTGACTTTCTCACAGCCGAGGCATTACATCTTAGAAGTGTGCCATATTCAACATGCTACAATATCTCAGGGGAAGGGACAGCTTCAATACTGAATGTGCTGAGTTGCTTTCCCTTTTCTCCCTCCCTCTCTCTCTTTTAGATTTGTTTTAGCTCATAACGGGGTCAGGCCACCTACTCAAAGCATTTCAATTGGTTATTGTCAGTGCCTGCGGAAATGAGTATTGCCATGCATAAAGTATCCAAAAACTTGCTGACGATTTGTTCAGACTTTAATATTTTCTCAGTCACAAAATCAAGTAATCTAGACTGATGTTCGAGCTAACGTTATTACAGCCCTCTATATTTTAGAAATTGCCTGTTTATTTTTTATTACATTTCATTGACATACTTTACAAACAGAAAGCATATTATTAGATTCCTTGTTGCTTTTACATTTAAATAGTATAATTTTAGGAAAGATTTAACTCGCTTATCCTATTCCACAAGATTGGGATGGGACTGGATGTAAAGTCAACAAACCATTAAAAAGCTATGAAATATTTAGCATACTTATTGTAAGTGTAACTGTTTCCAACGATTAAAGGGGCAATCTGGGATTCAAACAACAACAATGTGAATAAATGGCTATATGTCATGAATTTCAAAAGTAAAAAAATTGAGGTACCAATCCCAGATTCCCCCTTTAAATCCTATAACAATTGTTATAGCAGTGAGTCCCTTGAATCACTTGTAACTGAATATATATGTCGATGAACAGACAACTGAATGAGAGGGGGATAACATTAAACCATTAGACTTCATTGTTATGGACAGTGGAATTCACTTCCATTAGTAGAATTTGCCCAAGCTTCTCCACTCTCGGCTTGTGCAAATTCATATTGGATTTTTATTAAAATGCAACCCAACATGTAGTAGAAGTGCCTCTGGGGTAGCTTTAAAAAAATCAATTTCCTAAACACCACACAATTACCCGCCTAATTGTCTTATTGGATTGTATTACCGTTGAAGGTGATTCCAGTTCGACTGAGAGTCAACTTGACTGCCCATCTATGAATACATTTGTTTGACTCTGCGGCGAGTCATTAACGGCGACAACGCCACTACGGCGCCACAACAGGGTAGCGGTTTGGGGGTCGGGGCTGCGTTTTAAACCCAAAATCACAAGACACTGCGTGAGTGCAGAGCAAGCTGGCGCAAGTCAGCTCTGGCCATCAATTGGCCCTCCGGCGACTCAGTATCAAACTATTAATGAAGTCCGGTGAAGTCTGCCAAAGGAGCCAAAATACAGCCATAATATTTGGAATTGGAACGTGAAGACAATAAGCCAGGCTCAGTTTTTCTAATGAGCCAGGGAGAGCGAGCAGACAGACAGGATTAATTAATTACAAGGTGACATTTATAGATTATAACCTTATGGTGGATAAGACATTTGCAAATTCACACCAAATAAATATGCATGAGCTTATCAAACACAAAAGAAAACAGAGAAGATGAACAAATTTGAGTACTGTCCACTACACAGCATAGTTCCTACTCTTGCTATGACGTTGCTATATCGTGTGTTAGGGAGAGGGGGTGGAGAGGCGAGTGGTTAGATGAAGACGTTGACTGGGTAGGGCTGGGGAAATGGGATGGGATGGGAGTTTGGGGGTGGAGGCCCACTTATTTTTGTTTTCTTGATTGAATATTGTACAAATATTTGTTACCATTGTATCTGTACCTCCCCCAAAATAAAAAAGTCTAAAATAAAATAAACATTGGTCCCCCCAGAAAATAGATCTGTCATTGTTTTACTGCTTGTAACTGTCAATGCTGCAAGTGAAATGGGTAGTGAATATACAGTGGTGTAAAAATACGTTAAAGTACTACTTAAGTAGTTTTTTGGGGTATCTGTACTTTACTTTACTATTTATATTTTTGACAACTTTTACTTTTACTTCACTACATTCTAAAATAAAATAATGTACTTTTTACTCCATACATTTTCTCTGACACCCAAAAGTACTCGTTACATTTTGAATGCTTAGCAGGAAATGAAAATGGTCCAATTCACACACTTATCAAGAGAACATCCCTGGTCATCCTTACTGCCTCTGATCTGGCAGACTCCCTAAATGCAAATGCTACGTTTGTAAATGATGTCTGAGTGTGGCCCTGGCAATCCATACATTTTTAAAACATGAAAATGGTGCCGTCTGGTTTGCTTCATATATGGAATTTGAAATTATTTATACTTTTACTTTTGATACTAGGTATATTTTATCAATAACATTTACTTTAGATATATTTAAAACAAAACACTTTTTTACTTTTACTCAAGTAGAATTTTACTGGAGGACTTTAAGGTATCTTTACTATGATAATAATACTTTAAGTAGGATAATTGGGTACTTTTTCCACCACTGTGAATATATCAGAAGAGGGAGTTGAACACTCAGGCTGCATCCCAAATGGCAGAATATTCCCTATATATGCCTAGGTAAAAAGCAGTGCACTATAAAGGGAATAGGCACCTTAGATAGATAGATAGATAGATAGATAGATAGATAGATAGATAGATAGATAGATAGATAGATAGATAGATAGATAGATAGATAGATCGATCGATCCAAAGGTGTTATGTTGCGTGTCTGATTGTAGTGTTGGCCTGTAGGAATTTGTTTGCACATGCATTTATCAAGGCACAGGTACAATTTCAATCATGTTGATACAATAATGTGTGCTCTTGTCACGTCCTGGCCATAGATAGCCCTTTTGGCTGCTCATTGGTGTTTTTGGTCAGGACGTGATCAGGGGTGTTTTTGGTTCTATGGTTATATTTCTATGTTGGTTGGTTTGGGTTCCCAATTAGAGTCAGCTGTTAGTCGTTGTCTCTAATTGGGAATCCTATTTAAGTTGGTTCCCTGCCCCACTTGCCTTGTGGGTTATTGTTTGCATTTGCGTGTGCCACACCTGCGTGTGCCACACCTGCGTGTGCCACACCTGCGTGTGCCACACCTGCGTGTGCCACACCTGCGTGTGCCACACCTGCGTGTGCCACACCTGCGTGTGCCACACCTGCGTGTGCCACACCTGCGTGACGGTTTATTCTTTGTTTATTGTTTTTTTTGCCAGTTTGCACTTTAACTTCTTTGGGAGCAGCGCACGAGGTGACGGTTTTGGAGAGCCTGGCGTGCCAAAAGTAAAATGCCTCCCATTCAGGCCCAGAAAATAGGATATGCACATATTTAGCACCATTGGATAGGTAACACTCTGAAGTTTCTAAAAGTGTTAACATTTTGTCTGTGAGTTTAACAGAACGGATATGGCAGGCAAAAACCCGAGGAATTTCTGTCCTGGAAAAAATGGTTTTGACACATTGCCTCATTTGGAACCCCTCCCTTATGAAAATGCCCATATAAGGGCATATGAATGCAGTACCTATTGCTTCCTCTGGATGTCAACAGTCTCGAGAAAGTGTTTTTATTCTTTTTAGGTGCTTTTAGATTGTAGAAGAAGATGAATAAGGAAGTTGCCACACAGATGTCAATAGAAGAAAATGCACGTTCCCGGCTGGTGCGCTTTGGGGTTTTTTCCTTTCTTATCGCCCAGTTTATATTCCGGTTGAAATATTATACAACATATACATAAAAGTGTTCCTAAGGATACATTTACAATTATGTTTGATTGTTCTTGGACAAGTTTATAGGTATAAGTTGAACGAGTTCTCTTCACGTTTCAATGGACGAGTGGAGGCTGTATTTTCTCATTATAACGCGCCAACCAAACTGAGATTTATGGATATAATATATTACTTTTTCTAACAAAAGAACCATGGATTGTCTTCGTTGGACACTTGGGAAGCACTCAGCACAAGTTCTTCAAAAGGTAATTGATTTGTTTTCGCTGTGAAATGTGTTTTCTGTGAACCGTGAAGGCTTATGAATTTATGGTAATGGCAAAATATGTGGGGTGCTACCCTCAAACAATCAAATGTGGTGCTTTCGCCGTAAAGCCTTTTTGAAATCTGACAACGCTGTGATATTGCCAAGAAGCAGAGCGTTTGATGACTATGAAACACTTGTATATTGATGCATGTTTAATAATTCAACTTTTGGATTTTGAATTTGGCGCCTTGCATTTCACCGGGTAGTGTCGGGAGTGGGGCACTAGCGCACCACCGCTCCCTAAGAAGTTAATTAAAGTATGTATACTGGAAACCTCACTGTGTCTTGGTCCGCTCCATCAACAAACCGTGACAGAATAACCCACCAAACAAGGACCAAGCAGCGAGATAACCGGGAGTGCTAGACATGGGAGGAAATCCTGGCTGGAGAAGGACCCTGGAGGAAGGCTGGGGAGTATCGCCGTCCCAGGTAGGAGATGGAAGCAGCGACGGCAGAGCGGTGCTTCTATGAGGAGAAGTATGTGGGAACACGGCTGGCGAGGAAGCCCGAGAGGCACAGGTCTCCAACCTGAGGTTGGCTGGTTCAGGTTGGAGACCTGAGCCAACTCCCCGTGCTTACCAGAGTGAACGTGGCACGTAGTGAAGCGCACGGTGTCTCCAGTGCTCGTTCAGAGACCGGTACGGACTGTCCCTGATCCACGCATCAGGCCCCCTGTGCGCATCGCGAGCCCAGCACGGCCTGTTCCTGCTCCCCGCACCAGGTTCCCAGTGCGCATCGCGAGCCCAGCATGGCCTGTTCCTGCTCCATGCACTAGAATCCCAGTGCGCATTGCAAGCCCAGCACAGCCTGTTCCTGCTCCCCGCACCAGGTCCCCTGTGCGCATCGCGAGCCCAACACAGCCTGTTCCTGCTTCCCGCACCAGGTTCCCTATGAGTCTTCAGAGCCCGGCACGGCCTGTCCCTGCTCCACGCACCAGGCTCCCTGTGCGTCTTCAGAGCCCGGCACGGCCTGTTCCCTTTCCATGCATCAGGTCCCCTGTGCGCCTTCAGAGCCCGGCACGGCCTGTCCTTGCTCCACGCATCAGGTCCCCTGTGCGCATCGAGAGCCCGGCACGTCCTGTCCCTGCTCCACGCATCAGGTCCCCTGTGCGCATCGAGAGCCCGGCACGTCCTGTCCCTGCTCCACGCATCAGGTCCCCTGTGCGCATCGAGAGACCGGCACGAACTGTTCCTGTTCCAGGCCTCTAGGGTGTCGTCCCAGCCTTGCACGTAATGTTCCTGTTCCACGCACCAGGCCTCTAGGGTGTCGTCCCAGCCTGGCACGTAATGTTCCTGCTTCACGCACCAGGCCTCTAGGGTGTCGTCCCAGCCTGGCACTGACTGTTCCTGTTCCACGCACCAGGCCTCTAGGATGTCGTCCCAGCCTGGTACGTACTGTTCTCGCTTCACGCACCAGGTCTCTAGGATGTCGTCCCAGCCTGGTACGTACTGTGCCTGCTTCACGCACCAGGCCTCTTGGGTGTCGCCCCAGCCTGGCACGTACTGTTCCTGCTCCATGTACGGGGCCTCTCGGCCGGTACGGCCCGCACCGGAGCCGCCGCCAAAGGCGAAGACCCACCCGATAGACCCTCCCAGTGACTTTTGGGCGCGGTCGGAGTCCGCGCCTTTGGGGGGGGTACTGTCATGTCCTGGCCTTAGATAGCCCTTTTGGCTGCTCATTGGTGTTTTTGGTCAGGACGTGATCAGGGGTGTTTTTGGTTCTATGGTTATATTTCTATGTTGGTTGGTTTGGGTTCCCAATTAGAGGCAGCTGTTAGTCGTTGTCTCTAATTGGGAATCCTATTTAAGTTGGTTCCCTGCCCCACTTGCCTTGTGGGTTGTTGTTTGCATTTGTATGTGTGTACCTGTGTGTGCCACACCTGCGTGACGGTTTGTTCTTTGTTTATAGTTTTTTGCCAGTTTGCACTTTAATTAAAGTATGTATACTGGAAACCTCACTGCGTCTTGGTCCGCTCCATCAACAAACCATGACAACTCTTGTAGGTTTATAGGTCAAACTAATTAAACATTGTGGTTATTAATTGGTTCCACTACAAAGAACATGTGACTACACTGGATCTCCCTCATATTAATTGTCACAGTGGTAAAGGTCACACTAATTGGATATTGGATAAAAAATGACCAACACGTTTTCTACCAATTGGCTAAGGGTACAGCCACAGAAGGATATTGAGTCAGAAAGTTATGGTTTGAGATAATGATGTGTCAGTGAGATTCATCACTTGAGGGAGAATGGACACCAGAAAGGATTGTCCTTCAATTTCTCTGTGTCCTTAGCCTGAATGGTTGAGCTCCCATCAAATAGTGCACCTTAATGCAATGTCCACAAATGACGTTCCCTAAATGATGATTGATATTGAATAGAATCAATCTTTATTTATCCTATATTTTGGGATATTGTGTCAATCACCATCTTGGTATTGAGAATGAATCATTTTGAAGTTAAACATGTATCAATTTATCTTAGAATAAGAAGAAATGCTATGATATTTCTTAATGTATGGGGTTGGTGGTACCTATCGAGGAAGCCATCACCATGCAGAGTCACCCCAATTTACCAATCACTGGAGTTCTTCCTGAAGCCAGAACCAATGAGATCATGGCATGCTGTGTCAACAGCCAAAACATTCAATCCAACCAAAGCCCTGGGTCTCCTGTCGAAAATGTAAACGTGTCGGTTTCATCCCAATAGAGTCCCAGTAAGTGGATTAGTACCCGGCATCTCCACAGTGTTAAACCCACATGCCCCCTTGATAAGGATTTAACACAGAATGAGGGGAGTGGCAATCCTGTTAAGCTAGGGTTGCATCTCAAATGGCACCCTATTCCTTAGGTAGTGCACTTCTTTTGACCTTGGGCCCAATGGGTTCTGGTCAAAATAGTGCACTATGTAGAGAATAGGGTGCTACTTAGGATGCACTCATGGCCTATGGGACGACGGGGAGGAGGCCTGCGTCTGGGATGTTATGGGGAAATGGGCATAGGGATGAGGGGCCTGGGGGATATCACCGGAGGCTCTTGGCTAATCCTTACTGCAGGGTCTCCCATGGGTCAATCGCTTCTGATACTGACGTCCGTCCACTTTCCTCTCAGGGCCACCGAGAGGTTACAGACCAGCAGCAGCACCAATGCCAGGTTAGCCTGGTCCCATATCAGTTTGTGCTGTCTAGCCAACTATAGTAGTTTGGCATGGGACCGTATGCCGATAATACGGGACGTCATTTTTTTGCTAAACTGCTAATCAAAATGCTGATAGTAGTAGTATTTCCACTGAAATGCCAAACATGCTAATTGCTAACCCGTTAGCTAACACACCAACAATCACAAAACATTGATGGCTTGATCACAAGATAACACTGTTGAAGGTAATATATTTCTTAAACGCTGTTGAATATGCCGATAATACGGGTTTACTTTAATCGGTCACAAGCTTCCTTTGGATTGCCTCATCTGTTTAGAAATGCATGTGTCCTCTCCACTTTCCACTGCCTTTGCCTCTTCTATTCCCCCTACAGCCTTCGCCAGCCCAGCATGTGTTCTGCGGCCAGCGGCCATCCTGTCCCTCACCAAAGAGATGAGTTATGTCACCTTTAGCGGGCACCGAAGGTGAAATGACATTTGAGCGCTGTGCCAAATGAGAGTGGTCTCCACTCAAACGCTCCTGTCAGAATTGATCACTGTTATTTCAGCATAGCGCTCCAACGGGGTCTCGGGCGGCTCACCCCAAAACTGTATTAAGTTAGTCCAGATAGGAGCCCTCAGCTTGGCCCCTACTGGATAAATATGATTAAAGGGGGCCTAATAGCACATTGTGGGGAGAGCACTGTAGTGTGTGAAGAGAAGACAGAGAAGACACAGTCAGGACTTACCCTCTGTATCATCCCCCTCTCCTCTACCTCATCTCCTTCCCCCACTCTCTCAGTTCACTCTCTATTCATTGTCCCTCTCTTTCTCTCTCTCTTTCTCTCTCTCCACATCAGAGTGCATTATGGCGCTACGGTCACCTTGGGGTGTGACGGGAACAGAATAGACCACTCAACAGACATCGAAATCAAGTTAGCTGTTATTGGTTTTATGCCCCACTGAATGGTAAGGATTCTGTGAATGCACACACACACACACACCACATGCAGCATATACTTGAGAACTGCTCATAACAAAGAGAAAAGTTGGATTATGAGAACTTTGCAAATACCCATGTCCAGGACCGTGTTGTACAAATAAGCAATAGATATGCAAACAGAATAATAATACAATGAGTGGTTGTGTACAGCTCTTACCACATTTTGAGGAATTGCAGGTAGGCTACGGAGCTTCTTGTGATAATAGCCATGCCATCATCTTTGCTCTGAACGGTTAAGAAATATACTCTTAATTGTTTCAGAAAGTTTATTGAAGAGATGTGAAATAGCTTAAGTCAAGAGATTTTTGTTGGAGAGAGCTTCTGGCTTGTTCCCTAAATAGTGCCTTTTATGTCCTTGTGACATTATGTGTGTACATTTTTTACCCAATAAATTACTGGGTTATACATATGGAGTGTGTGACTCTCTTTGTTTTTATACAGTAGCTTACAGTTTATTCTCTGTTAGTTAGCACCTCTAAACTGAATAATTTTCTCTGGGTGTGCGCCAGCTCATTCTTTTTAATTAGACATGTTGATACAACACAGCATTTAACAGTTGGATCACTTACATCTACACTCTAACACTCTTGTAGTGTGTATTCATTCTAATTAATTTGTTGTTCTCTGAAAATCCCAATTTTGGCATGTCCCACATCATGTTCGTTTGACTTCTAGGAAGATTTTAACTCACTTAACTCCATAATTTAAGTTTTCACCCTCAGTGTAAAGCCCTAGTTCTGTTGTTGCTTTGACAGTCATTTATGAAGATTGTTATTTATTTCATGTCATTAGTAATACATTTTCATTCGTCCCTCAGGTTTATGGTCAATCCTGTTACATGAACTGAACTCTTGTTTTAATATGGTAAAACTATTCCTTTAAAAAATATATTAAAAAGGAAGATTGTGCATCTAATAGTGAAATCATGTGTAAAAGCAGGTGAACTGGTGGAAAACTGTTTTTTATACATTCGGAGGACAAAAGCTCACAAGATAATGAAAGCTGAATGTTCTGGGAACTTGTTTTTAAAGTAGGTGGTGTCATGTAAAAATCTTCCCAGTGTGAAATAGTTCCCAATCGTTCTGATTGTGCTGTGATTATGACGTCATGTTGTAAAATGTTTCACAGTATGAAAATGTTCACAGTCAATAATTGCACACGAGTTTGTGTGGATGGCTGAGCTCGTGCAGATGTTTCTCTCACACCCCCTATTTAGCTTGCTGACTAGCATAGCTGTAAACTGTTTGAGATGGCTTGTTCTCAGAGGTGTGCAATTTGAACATCTTTTAATAGCTAGCTAACTAACAAACAAATATATGCACTGTCAATCCTCACATCAACCCTCAGCATTTTGACATGCGAGTATGGTATTTATATGCTGACCTCACGCCTCAACAAGCTTCTGATTGGTCAGAGTCAATACTCCTGGCCACCATTGATTGGTAGATGTGTGAAGCAAATGAACGTGCCGACAGAACAGTTTTTCGAGGTCAAGGGAAGGTGTGAGAGAAACATCCGCACGAGCTCAGCCATCCACATGAAGAGCTGCACGTGCAATTATTGAACTGGGAACATTTTCATGCTCTGAGAAATATTACAGTATGACATTACAATCACAACACAATCAGAACGATCGGGAACTATTTTACGCTGGGAAGATCTTTACATGACAGGTGGCCGGGAGGTTCTGTGAAGGTACACATAGGTTCCTTACATTCTAAGAACAGAATTGATCGATTATTTAAAGACATTAAATAACAGAACATTCTCTGCTGCAAAGTTTTGTTTTCTTAACACTCTAAAATGTAGTTAACTTGTTAGGGCTAGGGTCTATTTTTCTCCATTTCCTCCTGGCTGGCGTGCCCAAAGTAAACTGCCTGTTGCTTAGGCCCTGAAGCCAGGATATGCATATAATTGGTACCATTGGAAAGAAAACACTCAACAATTTGTAGAAATGTTAAAACAATGTAGGAGACTATAACACAATAGATATGGTAGGAGAAAATCCAAAGAAAAACCAACCGGAATTCTTTCTTTTTGAGAGCCCATACTCTTCCAATAGAACGTATATATATATATTTTACAAATATTAGATGATGCTTACCAAGACACACTTGTCTAAATTGATGGGTCATGTGAAAGAAATGCTATAACCCCTAGCCACATCTTGCTAAGTGGATAAGTCTCAACAGAAGTGGTAAACAGTACAGCCATAGTAGCAATATCAGAAATAGTGTCAATATAAATAAAATAATATACACTATTTATAAGAACAATAGCAGTAACGATACCAGTGATAGATGAGGTAGTTATATGCATACAATCAGGGGTAAAGTGGGTGAGCAGCAGGATAAAAAAAAAATTGTAGCAGCAACGTATGGCGTGTGTGTCAGGAGAGAGTCATGTGAATAGTGGCACTGCAGATAGTGCTGATGACTGGTCCGTCCAAACCACGCATGAACAAGGGAATCCATATTCGGAGAGCCTGTTTCTGTCCTGTGTTCACTCTGGTCTTTCTGAAGCGCTGCTTGATGAGGCCAAAGCACCAGTTGGGGGCAAACTTGGTGTGGCCTGTGATCAGGATAGGGTCAGAAGGATAGTTCACCTGCAAACAACAAAATACAATTTTAAGATACATATGAATTAATTGTCTCACCCCTGTCAGTCTGTCTTTTCACAGCCCAGTGAAAAGCATTTGCCTGCCTCCCATATGTATGCACTACCGGTCAAAAGTTTTAGAACACCTACTCATTCAAGGGTTTTTCTTATTTTTTACTATATTCTACATTGTATAGGAATAGTGAAGACATCAAAACTATTAAATAACACATGGAATCATGTAGTAAACAAAAAAATGTATATTTTATATTTGAGATTCTTCAAAGTAGCCAAAGTCGTCTTCTATATGGCAGACCAATCCGAACTCCTCTCTTGGCATGTCCAGCCCACTCATTATCTCATCCAATCGCAACTTAACAATTGTATTCGTATTTATAGATGACATACAAGTTTGTTATTAAGGCACATGAAAGTTCACATGTTCCAGAAGGCATTTCTGCCAAAAAACGCAATTTGCTTAAAAAAAAATACAAAAACTTTCAAATAGCTCTCCAGTGAAGTCGTGACTTGAGACATATGCCTAGTTTCCTGAAACGGGAATACAATATGTTATACCAAAAACACCACCTCAGTCAATTATCTGAATAGTAAAAAAAAATCCTCATAGCAAATCAACATCCCTAGGGCTCCCGAGTGGCGCAGCGGTCCAAGGCACTGCATCGCAGTGCTAGAGGCATCACTACAGACCCTGGTTCGATTCCAGGCTGTTTCACAACCGGCCATGATCGGGAGTTAGACCAGAAAGTCAGGGCCATTAAGGCAAGGATGCCCCATGCGGGCTTTAGAATGGTCAAAGGAGGTCTCCAAGCAATGGGCCATTGTGTACAATGGTGAAAAGTTAGGGAGTCTTTGAAACGTGTAGATGGTGCAGGTATCATTGCCAGAATGATCCAGATTTGTTGCATTGCTTGGCCAAGATACTCTGTTCCTGCTCTCCCCTGTCTCTCATCCACATTGATACAAATCATAAATTGATAAGGTACTAAGATGTATAATGTCTCCATCAAATCTAAGAAGTTATTTTAACTTTTTTATTCTTAGTTATTTGTAGGCAAATTTTCAATGATGTATTGGAATTGTTCTTCATCAACTGGTAATACATAAATACAACATTTGTCATCTTTGGCAGTATAGATGGATTTTCAAGGAAGGTAAGTATATTATTTTGTATGCATATTCCATATTTCCCATCACCTAATGAACAACCACAATACCAGTCTGGTTTTAAGCGTAGGCTATCTCTTGTATAGATGTTCTATCTGGACACTGCGGCCAGTAATAAAGCAGCAACTGCTTTTGGATACTTGTGCCTTGCAAAAGTATTTATCCCCCTTGGCGTTTTTCCTCCTATTTTGTTGCATTACAACCTGTAATTTAAATGGATTTTTATTTGGATTTCATGTAATGGACATACACCAAATATTCCAAATTGGTGAAGTGAAATGAAAACAATAACTTGTTTAAAAAAATTCAAAAAGATGAAAAACTGAAAAGTGGTGCGTGCATATGTATTCACCCATTTGAAATGAAGCCCCTAAATAAGATCTGGTGCAACCAACTACCTTCAGAAGTCACATAATTAGTTAAATAAAGTCCACCTGTGTGCAATCTAAGTGTCACATGACCCCAGTGTATATATATATACACACAGGCCCCAGAGTCTGCAACACCACTAAGCAAGCGGCACCACCAAGCAAGCGGCACCATGAAGACCAAGGAGCTCTCCAAACAGGTCAGGGACAAAGTTGTGGAGAAGTACAGATCAGGGTTGGGTTATAAAAAAATATCTGAAACTTTGACCATCCCTCGGGGCACCATTAAATCCATTATTAAGAAATGGAAAGAATATGACACCAGAACAAACCTGCGCAGAGAGCGCCGCCCACCAAAATTCACTCACCAGGTAAGGAGGGCATTAATCAGGGAGGCAACAAAGAGACCAAAGATAACCCTGAAGGAGCTGTGAAGCTCCACAAAGGAGATTGGAGTATCTGTCCATAGGACCACTTTAAGCCGTACACTCCACAGAGCTGGGCTTTACGGAAGAGTGGTCAGTTTGGTGTTCTCCAAAAGGCATGTGGGAGACTCCCCAAACATATGGAAGAAGGTACTCTGGTCAGATGAGACTAAAATTAAGCTTTTCGGCCATCAAGGAAAACGCTATGTCTGGCGCAAACCCAACACCTCTCATCACCCCGAGAACACTATCCCCACAATGAAGCATGGTGGTGGCAGCATCATGCTGTTGGGATGTTTTTCATCGCCAGGGACTGGGAAACTGGACAGAATTGAAGGAATGATGGATGGTGCTAAATACAGGGAAATTCTTGAGGGAAACCTGTTTCAGTCTTCCAGAGATTTGAGAATTTGACGGATGTTCACCTTCCAGCAGGACAACAACCCTAAGCACACTGCTAAAGCAACACTCGAGTGTTTTAAGGGGAAACATAAAAATTATTTGGAATGGCCTAGTCAAAGCGCAGACCTCAGTCCAATTGAGAATTTGTGGTATGACTTAGATATTGCTGTACACCAGCGGAACCCATCCAACTTGAAGGAGCTGGAGCAGTTTTGTCTTGAAGAATGGGAAAAATCCCAGTGCCTAGATGTGCCAAGCTTATAAAGACATACCCCAAGAGACTGTATTTGCTGCAAAAGGTGGCTCTATAAAGTATTGACTTTGGGTGGGGTGAATAGTTATGCACGCTCAAGTTCTGTTTTTTTTGTCTTAGTTCTTGTTTGTTTGACAAGAGAAAATATTTTGCATCTTCAAAGTGGTAAATCAAATAATACAACCCCCCCAAAAATAAATGTTTATTCCAGGTTGTAGGGCAACAAAAAAGGGGGTGAATACTTTCTCAAGCCACTGTATTGATATAATAGAATGAAAAAAAGTATTACTTGAATATTGTAACATCTTGTGAGGAGTTACTTTCTGTATAAACACCCTTGACATCTTCCTCATCAATCCTCCTAAGATTGCTTTCTGTGCTGTATTGATGAATCCTGAAAATGCTGCTGCTTAAGATTGAATGGTCATATCTCAGTTATTGTTTTCATATCTACAAAAAATAAGCTATTTTCTTTATTTTCAGAGTGCGAGCTGATCAAGGGGTCGAAAATGTAGATATTGACAGATGTATGTTCACTGTCCGAGGAACAGGCCGTGGAAGCTTTTTTGGTGGTAAAAGTGTCAATAACCAGAGGAAATTAAACTGTTTTGTGTTATTTTTCTCTCTTCCACTCTGCCTGTATTATTGTACATGGATCCTGTCTCATATGCATTCATAAAAAAAAACTTAAGATTGTCAGCTGCTAATTTTAAGATTTACACCACATAAACACTCAGCCATTTTCACTGGACTGTCAAAACCCTTTTGCTGCCAAGTCATGATTTCCCTGGGAGTTAGCCTTGCAATAACCAAGTGGTGAGACACATGGCCCTCTATATTTAAATGTTTCAGGTACACTCAGATAGATGTCTGCGTCACATACAGTCAGTAACCACTCACAGAGGCACACACAACTTGC
The DNA here is from genome assembly GCA_003317085.1 of Hucho hucho. Classification (NCBI taxonomy): domain Eukaryota; kingdom Metazoa; phylum Chordata; class Actinopteri; order Salmoniformes; family Salmonidae; genus Hucho; species Hucho hucho. The sequence goes on along the minus strand of QNTS01000537.1, from coordinate 727,417 downwards.
ATTTCTATAACCTCGGACCCACCTCAGTGTTCACTATTCACGGAGGAAGACCACAGGACCACAGACATTAGGTTTCTCCACCCCACAAAACCTTTTCTTTCTCTCTGTTAGAGTGGAACACTTATGGAGAGATGTTTGGAGTGCTGTGAATTGTCAGTACCACAACTTGCTGCGCAGTTTGGAGGAAGAAGGCTACCTTGACCTGTCAAATTCTATCCACCTCTTCTGTGTGGAATATGTGTTCCTACCTCGTCTGCTGGCAGATCTGCAGCATTTCACAGAGAGTTGGAATGATTACCCTTTAAGTACAGAGTTGAACCTGACACCTCACCAGCTGTGGCATATCGGAATGCTCCAAACACCTGTGTCTGAGCCAGACTATGCAGATGTTTGTGTCTGTGTGATATGTGAATGGCTTGACAGATCTTCCTTTAAATGTATCTTCACTAATACATATTTGTTTCTTTTGAGCATTCCAGATTCAGCAAGTGAAGGATCTGCTTTATCAGGAGGATAATCTGGAAACACTGGCAATGGGGTCATTGTTCCTGACATCCCATGCCCCCTGTCAAGTGAACCCAACCACTAACTCCTCACCTTTTGGTCAGGGCATATACATGCATGCTCTTCAATTAGTTATGAGTCTCCAGCGTTTTTAGGTGTAGTCCTCCCACACTATGTAGGATATTGTTTTAGCCCCAGTGCCACTCTTGATAATGGCAAAAATGTGAATTGTTTTTGGAGGAGGGTGAAAGGATAGCAGGCCCAGCTGTCAAAGTGAGAGAGAAGGCTATTCTGGATAGAGCAGGTACTTTTGTGTAGTCTATTTCTTGTGTGCGGCTTTCTGTCCTCAGATACAGAGAGATGTGAAAGCCTGTCTGCAGATTAAGAGGTCCCAATGAAGAGCAGCGGTTCTCAGTCCTGGTCCTGGGGACTCAAAGGGGTGCACATTTTTGATTTTGCCTTAGCACTACACAGCTGATTCAAATGATCAAGTCATCATCAAGCTTCAAGTGGTATTTATGTATTCATTTGTGACGCTATCCTTGATATGATCCTGCTATTGTCACATCTATACAATGTTATCATGATTTGTTATAAGGGATATTATACTTATAGTATACAGGAAGTATTTTTAAAGAGATGCTTTACATTGAAGTACAGATAGAGATGTAGTAGTCCCATAGTTAATGATCCAAGGTCAGTTTTACATTTCACCGCTTCTTTAAATAGTACCCGCAAAACACCAGTCTCAACGTCAACATTGAAGAGGAGACTCCGGGATGCTAGCCTTCTAGGCAGAGTTGCTCTGTCCATTGTCTATGTTCTTTTGCCCATGTTAACTAGACAGGGAGCGGTGGGTCGCCCTGGGTACTGTTGACATCAAGGGGGGACCCACTAGTTTGGTCGTTTTCTCTGGGCTAATGCATCCAAAATGGAGGGAAACACCGTCGCGAGGCTGTTGACATCATAAGGAAGCGATGTGTACTGCATTCATATGCCCTTATATGGTCATTTTCATGAGGGAGGGGTTCCCAAATGAGCAATGTGTCAAAATCACTTTTTCCAGGACAGAAATTCCTCGGGATTTTGCCTGCCATATCCGTTCTGTTTCACTCACAGACAAATGGTTAACAGTTTTGGAAAATTCAGAGTGTTTCCTATCCAATGGTACTAAATATATGCATATCCTATTTTCTGGGCCTGAATGGGAGGCATTTTACTTTGGGCACGCCAGGCTCTCCAAAACCGTCACCTCAGGAGCTGCTCCCTGAGAAGTTAATCTTTTATTTTTATTGGCCAGTCTGAGATATGGCTTTTTCTTTAAAACTCTGCCTAGAAGGCCAGCATCCCGGAGTAGCCTCTTCACTGTTGACAATTTTAGTCTATGGACAGATACTCCAATCCCTGCTGTGGAGCTTTGCAGCTCCTTCAGAGTTATCTTTGGTCTCTTTGTTACCTCTTTGATTAATGCCCTCCTTGCCTGGTCTGTGAGTTTTGGTGGGCGGCCCTCTCTTGGCAGGTTTGTTGTGGTGCCATATTCTTTCCATTTTGTAATAATGGATTTAATGGTGGTCCGTGGGATGTTCAATGTTTCGGATATTTTTTTGTAACCCAACCCTGATCTGTACTTCTCTACAACTTTGTCTCTGACCTGTTTGGAGAGCTCCTTGGTCTTCATGGTGCCACTTGCTTGGTGGTGCCCCTTGCTTAGTGTTGTTGCAGACTCTGGGGCCATTCAGAACAGGTGTGTATATATACTGACACTTAGATTGTCCGATTTACAATAGGCTTTACAGCAAAAGCATAGGATTTGATTATCTGAGGACAGCGCTCCGCATACTTCCTGCATATAAATATATTTCAAAAACAGCACAGGGGTCACAAAATAAAAAAATAGCGATAAAATAAATCACTTACCTTTGAAGATCTTCCTATGCTTGCAATCCCACGGGTCCCAGGAACACAAAGAATGGTCATTTTGTTCGATAAAGTCCCTCTTTATATCCAAAAAACTCAGTTTGGTTGGCACGTTTTGTTCAGTAATCCACTCGGTCAACATACAGACAAAGCAAACCGAAAAAAGTTACCGATAAACTTTGTCTAAACAAGTCAAACAACGTTTCTAATCAATCTTCAGGTACCCTAATATGTAAATAAACTATAAAATTTAAGAATGTATTATGTTCAATACCGGAGATAAATACTGAAGAGCGCGCCCTCAGTCACGCGAGCCACAACACTACAGCCAGAATGAGGGACACCAGGATTTCCTTAAACTACTTCTTCATTTTTCAAAATAAATACCTGAAACCTTGTCTAAAGACTGTTGCCATCCAGTGGAAGCTGCAATCTGGGAGCTATTCTTTACATTGTTCAATAGGAAAGGATACGAATGGACAGTGAGCTCAAATGTTTTTTTCTGTATGGATTTTCCTCGGGTTTTCGCCTGCCATATCAGTTCTGTTATACTCACAGACGTTATTTTAACATGATTAGAAAGTGTTTTCTATCCAATACTACCAATTATATGCATATCCCAGCTTCTGGGCCTGAGTAACAGGCATTTTACTTTGGGCACGCCAGACTCTCCAAACCTCCGAACACTGCCCCCTAGCTCGTGGAGGTTAACCAAATTTCCACCAGCATGTTCAATGTGCAACCAGATGGAAAAAACCTCTAGACCACCTTCACTCCACACACAGAGATGTGTACACAGCTCTCCCTCAACCTCCATTTTGCTAATCTGACCATAATTCTATCCTCCGATTCCTGCTTACAAGCAAAAATTAAAGCAGGAAGCACCAGTGACTCGGTCAATAAAAAAGTGTTCAGATGAGGCAGATGCTAAGCAACAGAACTGTTTTGCTAGCACATACTGGAATATGTTCGGAGATTCTTCCGATGGTGTCGTGGAAATATTGAATCAAATATTTCACAGATACCGGAACTTGTAAATTCAATTCAATTTGTTGCAAAGTAGCAGAGCCGAGCAATTCCATGGAACAACTAAATTCTCTTGCCACAGACCTCAGGCTCTATAGGTTTCCACTTTCAGATAGCACAAATGGTCACTCCCCTTTATGTAGATGATTAACACCCCTTGGCCTCTTGCCACCATTATCTTTCTGTCTCAATTCTTGCTTGTTTACCGATTCTATTGGTGGTGTATCCATACACAAATGCAGGTGTCTGTCCAATGATACTCATTGGACTACACAATGGCTCTCCCAAGCCTGTAATGGCACAGACATACGTATACAATACAATTACATGCCTTAAAGCTAGTCACAGGACCAGGTAACTATAATGTAATCAATCTATAACCAAACATTGCAGAAATCAATTGCCATAGTCAATTCAATCATCTTTTTCCTGCCAAGCTAGGATTTACCCTCCATCCTCCTTCTCTTCCAAACCTCTCTTGTCCAGTTTGAAGGGTATTTTCTTTACTTTGCTGGCCCTAGCTCTCGAAAACTATAAGCGGCATTCTGCCTTCTCCCTACAGTTTTCAGCCATTTGCTTAGCCCACGACTACCTTGTGTGAACTACAATCCTGACGCTGTGTTTTAACATTTAGAAACGTCAATAATCATTGCTTGCAATACTGCTTTCAAAAACGTATTTCCTCAACGAGAAATAATTCAAATAAAAAATATACACATACTGTAGCAGTTTTGCACAGATTCATACAGCTATGGGTGCCTCAATCTGATGAAACAACACTTCCGCTACAGCGCTGTAACATGGAGATATGGCCGTGTGGGAACACTAACCCTATCAAGGTTTGTATCAATTTAACATTTTGTAAAAAAGAATAGATATGAAAGATAAGATCCTTATTCTTCCAAAACCGTACCCCAAGAAATGCGTGTTAATGTTCAGATTGAGCGTTGGGGCTCTTAACAAAACTCCCCCATACAGAAGACGCCTCCATCCAATGATTCTTATGTGTAATGTAATGGAATTGATAGTCATGATCAAGGGCTAGGCTGGCACATTCTCTTCCCCCTCGGTTGTTCCGCTACAAGCTGTAAATAAAAAGACACATACCCCCAGTATATGGCACAACACATATTGAGATGATACACTGACTGTATGACAGATGTGCTTATAGGCCTTGTCATAAAAACAGAATGACTTTTAGACACACAGACACACACACACAGACACACACACACACACCGTGAGAGAGAGCAATGGAGTGGGAGGATGCTGCACTGGACTGACCGGTTGATCTAGCTAACGTTAGCTACATGGTTGACACAGCTAGCTAGCTAGCTTAGCCAGCTTTTTAGTGGCAACCTAATGTGATAGCTAGTTAGCCATTGCCACACACATCTGATTAATCTGTTCACTGTTTATGCCAATGCCAAGGTGGCTAATTAGCCAACAAGCAGAGATCATATGGGGAGCTAAAAACAGGAGATTGAACTTTGTCAGATTCTGGGTTAGCCAAAGCTACTAGCCATTTGATTTGCAATCACCCTCAAAACCCAATTTCAACAAAATAATTATATTTGAGAAATACTTATCTTACTCCAGAAATATATCATATTACAAAGGCAGAAGGTAATTATCTTATCTTAAGAACCCATGAACAAAAATATCCTCAGTAGTGAAGATGTGCGCTTCACTTCAAGAGCTGTGGTGGAGATACGCGGTTTGACGGACAACTTTGAGAGCCAATGGACTTAAGAGTTTTGATGACAAGCTATTTTAAATACAATTCATTATTCAATGGGTCTTGAATTGTTTATACAGACGTAAAGTGAAACCAAAAGCATAGATTCATGTAAAAGAAAATGAAAATCACCACATTTTTTGAGTTAAAGGCACACTCAGGAACTTCCCAGCTAGCACAAAAAGGCTTTACGGCGAAAGCAGAACATTTGGTGTCTGAGGACAGCGCCCTGCATATTTTATGCATTAGCATAATTTCATAACCAGCACGGGTCTCACAAAACACATAAAAAGAGCTAAAATAAATCGCTTACCTTTGATGATCTTCTACTCAGGGCAAACCGAAGTGTCCAAGCAAGACATCCAATGTTCCTTTTCTTAGAAAAAGTAATTGTTTATATCCATAAATCTCAGTTTGGTTGGCGCGTTATGTTCAGAAAATCCACCGTCCACTCGCCCATTGTACAGGGAAGAGAAAGCGTTAAAATTATACCTATCAACTTTGCCCAAGCAAATCAAACATTGTTTATAATGTATCCTTAGGTACACTTTTATGAATATTAACTATAATATTTCACACGGATAATAACCTGGGCGATAGAAAAGTAAAATCCTGAGGCGCGCACTCACGGTCTCGCGCGCAAAACGCAAAAGGCACTTCCTCTATCCACTTACATAATCTTCTTCTGAACGGTTGTTATTCAAGGTAAACTCATCAAACCTTGTCTGAAGACTGTTGACATCTAGTGGAAGCCATAGGTACTGCAACCTGGGTCCTGGGTTAAAGCAGATCCCATAGACAACCATTGGAAAAGAGGGCATGTCACAAAAAAACATTTTTCCGGACAGAAATTCCTCTGGTTTTCGCCTGCCACATCAGTTCTGTTATACTCACAGACATTATTTTAACAGTTTTGGAAACTTCAGAGTGTTTTCTATCCAATTGTACTAATTATGTGCATATCCTACTTTACTTTGGGCACAGCAGACTCTCCAAAACCGACACCAGTGCTGCCGCTCCCTAACAAGTTAAGAACAAATTCTAATTTACAATGACGACCTAGGAACAGTGGGTTAACTGCCTTGTTCAGGGGGAGAACAACAGATTTTTACCTTATCAGCTCATGGATTCGATCTAGCAACCTTTCGGTTACTGGCCCAAAGCTCTAACTACTAGGCTTCCTGCTGCCCCACTTATGGCTAGGATGCGGGGATTGAGCTCGGCCGATTCCGGTGTGAGTTATCTGGACCAAATGTATTACTTGGGGCTCGGGCTGATTCCGGTGTGAGTTATCTGGCCCAAATGTATTACTTGGGGCTCAGGCCGATTGTGGATTCTCTTTGGCAGATGATTACACAGGCTGCTTTATATAATCAACATTTCATAATTTTTCCATATTTTCTCATTGTTTCTGTGATCAATCTTCTTTTTTTTTTACTTTAAAATAAAATTCTTTAAGAGTCCTGTTTAAGTAGTATTTTAGTATTTAGATACTTTGTGAAAGGCAATTGATAAGCATTAAAAACTTTGTGGATGGGGCATCCCGAGTGACGCAGCGGTCGAAGACACTGCATCGCAGTGCAAATACCCATGCCAACCTCGCCCGGGAGACCCATGAGGCAATGCACAATTTGCCCAGCGTTTTCTGGGATAGAGGAGGGTTTGGCCGGCTGGGATGTCCTTGTCCCATCGCGCTGTAGCGACTCCTGTGGCGTGTCAGGCGCATGCACGCTGACACAGTCACCAGGTGTACGGTGTTTCCTCCAACACATTGGTGTGGCTGGCTTCCGGGTTAAGCGTGCATTGTGTCCAGAAGCAGTGCAGCTTGGTGGGGCTGTGTTTTGGAGGACGCACGGCTCTCGACCTTCGCCACTCCCCAGGCCATACGGGAGTTGCAGCGATGGGACAATTGGATATGACGAAAAGGGGGTAAATATAATTATATAACATTTTTGTGGATGGGTATAATTTGTATGTATAAAATGTATATTAGTAATATTTCATTTAGGTTCCACCTTGAAGTCTGACACAAGCTGCTTATACATATTCAGGAATTAGGGGTGGTAACGCTGTGGTGATTTCCACGTGTAGCAGAGAAATAACAACAAATAGGCCACTGACTGACAGCTGTCAGTGTAACTATCTAGCATGCTAACCTTAGCCAGCTAATGAAAGTTATATGAGCACATTTTCAGTTAAGACAGGCATACTGTAAGTCAGGTCTAAATATTTTTTTCTGAAAAAGACTACCAGCTTACCAGTCAAGAGATGAGTCTCAGCTAAACCGTGCCTATACAAGCTGTTGACATGTTGAGGGTTGACGCTTGTCTGACTCTTTCCATTTGATATCTACAGTGAAACCATGTTGGATTCCAGACCATTAATATTTGAACATGCACACAGACATTATCAAATGCTATATAATTTGTTATCTTTGTTATAAATTCAGCAAGCTAGCTAGCTACAGTATACAGTACCAGTCAGAAGTTTGCACACATTCCAGGGTTTTTCTTTATTTTTACTATTTTCTACATTGTAGAATAATAGTGAAGACATCAAAACTATGAAATAACACATATGGAACAATGTTGTAACCAAACAACTGTTAAACAAATCAAAATATATTTTATATTTGAGATTCTTCAAAGTAGCCACCCATTGCCTTGATGACAGCTTTGCACACTCAAGTTGTAGAAACATCTCATGGATGATCAATGGAAACCGGATGCACTTGAGCTCTATTTTGAGTCTCATAGCAAAGGGTCTGAATACTTATTTCAGTTTTTTATAAGTAATACATTTGCAAACATTTGGCACTTTTTTGCTACATATACATATATTTTACATACACATTTAACATATACACTTTACATACATGGTACTTTTATATATATAAAACAATACATTACCAAACAAACTCTTTAATCCCAACCCTCAGCCACTCTCAGCCCATCCCACCTATCACCATAGACTGCCTTTCTTTGGTTTCCATGTGCCATACATTTTTCAATTGTGCTGTGATGTTTTACAAAATGTTTGAATATTTCTAATCATATATTATTCACAGATTGTGAGCTAAAGATAAACCTTTCCTACGAGTGTTATTATATTATTTATTGACTGGCGATGGCTTTTCAGATCTTCCAACACTGCTATTTGTAAGGTTAATTTTAGGTGCATGTTTTAACCATTCCTGAACCTGTGACCAGAAACAAGCTACATAAGGGCAACACCAGAATAAGTGATATATTGATTCTGTCTCTTCGCAACAAAATCTACAAACTTGAGATTGTTGTAGGCCCCATATACACAGTATAGCATTATTTATGCCAGTTCCTTTGAGCCAATTTGTATGGCAGGCAAACAAGTTCCCTACCTTCTCCCTTTTCCACTTGCCTCCTCCATTTTTGGGTGGACCATTTCAGTTTGTCCGTGATGTGTACGCCGAGGAACTTAAAACTTTCCACCTTCTCCACTACTGTCCCGTCGATTTGGATAGGGGGGTGCTCCCTCTGCTGTATCCTGAAGTCCACAATCATCTCCTTTGTTTTGTTGACGTTGAGTGAGAGGTTATTTTCCTGACACCACACTCCGAGGGCCCTCACCTCCTCCCTGTAGGCTGTCTCGTCAATGTGGGTCATCAGGCCTACTACTGTTGTGTTATCTGCAAACTTGATGATTGAGGTGGAGGTGTGCATGGCCACGCAGTCATGGATGAACAGGGAGTACAGGAGGAGGCTGAGCACGCACCCTTGTGGGGCCCCTGTGTTGATGATCAGCATAGTGGAGGTATTGTTTCCTTCACCACCTTGGTGTGGCCCGTCAGGAAGTCCAGGCCCCAGTTGCACGAGGCTCATTTGAATTTCCTGATGCAGTATGACAAAAGAGTGATCAAGTTAATATTCGACATCTGTAAACACATGGAAATTCATTTGATTTGGCATTAATCCTTAAAAGTCTAGAGTAACATAATTCAAAAAATACCTATCAAATTTGTCAGTTTAACTAGAGATATCTTCTTGTATGGGCTGCGTATCAATCCACCACATCCGCCTATGTCAGACTTCCGCATCTGCCGTGGGAAGAGGCCGAGCTATAACAGTGTTTGTCAGACCACGAGACATCCCGAAAACCGTTCTTATCACAAGTATCTGTATCGTCCAATCGTTTGAACAGACTACACACACTATGGAAAGATGAGATTCTCACAAACACAATTGATGTTTTCCGTTTTACTCTACGACCCACACAAGTAGCACAGGACTCGTCTGAAGGTACAGTGCGTTCGGAAAGTATTCTTGACCCCTTGAATTTCCACATTTTGTTACGTTACATCCTTATTTGAAAATTTATTAAATTGTATTTTTCCTCATCAATTGACATACATTTTTGCAAATTTATAATAAAAAGTATTCAGACCCTTTACTCAGTACTTTGCTGAAGAACTTTTGACAATGATTACACTCTCAAGTATTCTTGGGTAGGGTGCTGCAAGCTTGACACACCTGTTTTTGGGGAGTTTCTCCCATTCTTATCTGCAGATCTTCTCAAGCCCTGTCAGGTTGGATGGGGAGCATCGCTGCACAGCTATTTTCAGGTCTCTCCAGAGATGTTCTATCGGGTTCAAGTCCGGACTCTGGTTCGACCACTCAAGGACATTCAGAGACTTGTCACGAAGCCGCGCCTTCATTGTCTTGGCTGTGTGCTCAGGGTCGTTGTCCTGGTGGAAGGTGAACCTTCACCCCAGTCTGAGGTCTTGAGCACTCTAGCAGGTTTTCATCAAAGATCTCTATGTACTTCTGCTCCATTCATCTTTCTCTCGATCCTGACTGGTCTCCCAGTCCCTGCCGCTGAAAAACATCCCCACAACATAATGCTGCCGCCACCATACTTCACCTTAGGGATGGTGCCAGGTTTCCTTTAGATATAACACTTTGCATTCAGGCCAAAAAGTTAAATCTTGGTTTCCTCAAACCAGCGAATCTTGTTTCTCATGGTCTGAGAGTCTTTAGGTGCATTTTGGCAAACTCCAAGCAAGCTTCCATATGTCTTTTACTGAGGAGTGGCTTCTGTCTGGACACTCTACCATAACTCTACCATAAAGGCCTGATTGGTGGAGTGCTGCAGAGATGCTTGTCATTCTGGAAGGTTCTCCCATCTCAACAGAGGAACTGGAGCTCTGTGAGATTGACCATCTGGTTCTTGGTCACCTCCTTGACCAAGGCCCTTCTTCCCCGATTGCTCAGTTTTTCCGAGCGGCCAGCTCTAGGAAGAGTGTAGGTGGTTCCAAATGTCTTTCATTTAAGAATGACGGAAGCCACTGTGTTCTTGGCGACCTTCAATACTGCAGAAATGTGTTGATACCCTTCCCCAGATTTGTGCCTTGACACAATACTGTCTTGGAGCTCTACGGATAATTCCTTCAAGCTCATGGCTGGGTTTTTGCTCTGATGTGCACTGTCAACTGAGACCTTATATAGACAGGTGTGTGCCTTTCCAAATCATGTCCAATCAATTGAATTTACCACAGGTGTACGCTCAATTTCAAGTCTCATAGCAAATGTAATACATTTGCAAAAATTTAAGAAATCTGTTTTCGCTTTGTCTTTATGGTGTATTGTGTGTAGATTGATGATGAAAATGTTTTTATTTAATCCATTTTAGAATAAGGCTGTTATGTAACAACATGTGGAAAAAGTAAGGAGGTCTATATACTTTTTGGAATGCACTGTAACCTGGTAACAAAAAAGGGGCTATATATGTGTGTCGATAACAAAGTATATATTTCCTTTGCTTTCGTATGTTGTATCTTCTAGATATAGGACAAACACTTCAAAACCTTATTCCTTATGATAAATGTGTTTATAGCGACATTGTTGAATATAATATTTACCTACAGGGGTCCCAAGAAAAAAATCTATTAGCTAAATTATCCATAATCTGACCATCTTGAAAACATTCCCCCCTCCAATTAATCGTGCAAACACAGTTGTATATTTTGACCACCATATAATTAACTACTTTTAGAGAGAGCGAGAGAGAGAGGGAGAGAGTGAGATGAGAGGGAGAATGTGAGAGAGAAAAGGAGAGAGAGATGTGTGGACTTTCTGCTGTATAATTTGTATTTTGGGGAACATAAGCGGTTGATGGAAATGTCATCTAATTCCGAGCGTTAAGTGCCATTACACATGACTTGCAAATTGTTGTGTTGCCATCTGTCACAGAATGAGATGTGCCTCTAACTACAATGCACAGTCCCTCATAGGAACACATTGTAAATCAAATGAAGATATACCAGATGGGTCTTCTTTTTTGCATTATTTTAAGGAGACCGGAGTTCCAATTCACCCTTTTTATTTTTATTTTTTTACAGGACAGATGTAAGCAGAGATGGGGAGCTAGACACACACAAGGGCACAGCCGTCAAACCCCCATCGCCGAGGGGGCATGTGTGGTCCAGAGTGAGAGCTTAGACCACTACAGCAGACTTCCGACCCAGATGGGTCTTAACAAGATTAACAGGAAATGTTGGATTTAATTTATTATTTTAGAAGGAATTATGTTCATGGTAATGTAAACATGTGATTGATATATCTGAAATAGCAAAAAGAAAATATTGGGCAAACCAAATGAGAAGTGCAAGGCATTCCCAGTGGGAGAAAAAAACGGCATGTGACGTAATAATGATGTCATATTCTGCTGTCATGAAGACGGCAAGGAAAGAGGTCACATTTTTGTTGTTAATGGGTCAGACAACCAGATTACAACCAATTAAAAATGTATTATTCTGGTTGCAAAAGAGTAAAAAGAAACTTTATTTTACAACCAGTAAAACGTGACCATGGCGCAACCAAAGACATAATAATGACATCATTGCAACCAGTTTTTCCCACTGGGTTTTGATGTTGTGTCATGCTTCCATTTAGATTTCCCCCTATTACTAATTATTCTATGGGGGTTATGCAAATAGATGTTTAATGAAATGAGCTAATGATCCTCAGGCCATTGGTCGTGTGAGAGCGAATAGGAACATATCTCTATGTGTGAATAACATCCATTGTATTGGAGTGTCCTTGAGCACTATGTAAATCTGTTGGGGATGTACATTGGCTTGCGAAGTTTTCACCCCCCTTGGACCTGAATTAGCATCTAAAACTTAAAGCATCTCCTACTTTCCATTAATCCAAATCCCTCAGATGTGTAGAAAGGAATAAGTCAGAGGCAGTCTGATGTCTCAGCAGGAAGATACAGTGGCTTGCGAAAGTATTCACCCCCCTTGGCATTTTTCCTATTTTGTTACCTTACAACCTGGAATTAAAATAGATTTTTTGGGGGGGTTGTATCATTTGATTTACACAACATGCCTACCACTTTGAAGATGCAAAATATTTTTTCTTGTGAAACAAACAAGAAACAAGAAAAGAAAACAGAAAACTTGAGCGTGCATAACTAATTCACCCACTCAAAATCAATACTTTGTAGAGCCACCTTTTGCAGCAAGTTTCTTGGGGTATGTATCTATAAGCTTGGCACATCTAGCCACTGGGATTTTGCCCATTCTTCAAGGAAAAACTGCTCCAGCTCCTTCAAGTTGGGTGGGTTCCGCTGGTGTACAGAAATCTCTAAGTCATACCACAAATTCTCAATTGGATTGAGGTCTGGGCTTTGACTAGGCCATTCCAAGACATTTAAATGTTTCCGCTTAAACCACTCGAGTGTTGCTTTAGCAGCATGCTTAGGGTCGTTGTCCTGTTGGAAGGTGAACCTCCGTCTCAAATCTCTGGAAGACTGAAACAGGTTTCCCTCAAGAATTTCCCTGTATTTAGCGCCATTCATCATTCCTTCAATTCTGACCAGTTTCCCAGTCCCTGGCGATGAAAAACATCCCAACAGCATGATGCTGCCACCACCATGCTTCACTGTGGGGATGGTGTTCTAGGGTTATGAGAGGTGTTGGGTTTCCGCCAGACATAGCGTTTTTCTTGATGGCCAAAAAGATACATTTTTGTCTCATCTGACCAGAGTAACTTCTTCCATATGTTTAGGGAGTCTCCTACATGCCTTTTGGCAAACACTAAATGGGTTTGCTTATTTTTTTCTTAAGCAATGGCTTTTTTCTGGCCGCTCTTCTGTAAATCACAGCTCTGTGGAGTGTACGGCTTAAAGTGGTCCTATGGACAGATACTCCAATCTCCACTGTGGAGCTTTACAGCTCCTTCAGGGTTATCTTTGGTCTCTTTGTTGCCTCTCTGATTAATGCCCTCCTTAACTGGTCTGTGAGTTTTGGTGGGCGGCTCTCTCTTGGCAGGTATGTTGTGGTGCCATATTCTTTCCATTTTTTAATGACTGCTTTAATGGTGCTCCGTGGGATGTTCAAAGTTTTGGATATTGTTTTATAACCCAACCCTGATCTGTACTTCTCAACAACTTTGTCCCTGACCTGTTTGAAGAGCTCCTTGGACTTCATGGTGCCACTTGATTGGAGGTGCCCCTTGCTTAGTGGTGTTGCAGACTCTGGGGCCTTTCAGAACTGGTGTATACAGTTGAAGTCGGATGTTTACATACACCTTAGCCAAATACATTTAAACTCAGTTTTTCACAATTCCTGACATTTAATCCTGGTAAAAATTCCCTGTCTTAGGTCAGTTAGGATCACCACTTTATTTTAAGAATGTGAAATGTCAATAATAGTAGAGAGGATGATTTATTTAAGCTTTTTTTTCTTTCATCACATTCCCAGTGGGTCAGAAGTTTACACACACTCAATTAGTATTTGGTAGCATTGCCTTTAAATTGTTTAACGTTTCAGGTAGCCTTCCACAAGCTTCCCACAATAAGTTGGGTGAATTTTGGCCCATTCCTCCTGACAGAGCATGTGTAACTTAGTCAGGTTTGTTCGCCTCCTTGCTCGCACATGTTTTTTCAGTTCTGCCCACACATTTTCCATGGGATTGAGGTCAGGGCTTTGTGATGGCCACTCCAATACCTTGACTTTGTTGTCCTTAAAGCCATTTTGCCACAACATTAGACGTATGCTTGGGGTCATTGTCCATTTGGAAGACCCATTTGCGACCAAGCTTTAACTTCCTGACTGATGTCTTGAGATGTTACTTCAATATATCCACATTCATCTCTAGGAGATAGAGCGTGTCTCCTTCCTGAGTGGTATGACGGCTGCGTGGTCCCATGGTGTTTATACTTGTGTACTACTGCTTGTACATATGAACGTGGTACCTTCAGGCGTTTGAAAATTGCTCCCAAAGATGAACCAGACTTGTGGAGGTCTAGAATTTTTTTTCTGAGGTCTTGGCTGATATCTTTAGATTTTCCCATGATGTCAAGCAAAGAGGCACTGAGTTTGAAGGTAGGCCTTGAAATACCTCCACAGGTACACCTCCAATTGACTCAAATGATGTCAATTAGCCTATCAGAAGCTTCTAATGCCATTACATCATTTTCTGGAATTTTATAAGCTGTATAAAGGCACAGTCAACTTAGTGTATGGCTTCATAGCAAAGGGGTGAATAGATATGATGAACGCAACACATTTCCGCTTTTTATATTTTATTTTAAATTTTTATTTCACTTTACCAATTTGGACTATTTTGTGTATGTCCATTACATGAAATCCAAATGAAAATCCATTCAAATTACAGGTTGTAATGCAACAAAATATGAAAAATGCCAAGGGGATGAATACTTTTGCAAGGCACTGTACTGTTTGAAACAGACTGTTTCCTCCTGTTGCGGAAACCTCTCTCTCTCTGTCTCCCTCCATCTCTCTACCTCGCTCTCTCACAGTATGGGAGGAACACCTAGAGCTTCTGTGTATCTGTTCAACAGCAAACATCTGCTTCTCTCTGCCACATTGTAGGCTGGTGGTGAGGAATCCTCTCTCTTGTAGTCTTTGGGTGTTTGTGAGTGACACCACCCTCTCCACCTCATTTTCCCTTTATACTATCTCAGGCCAATCTCCCCCAACCTCCTCTCATCCACTAGCAACCTCCTCTCAGCCCCCTGGTTAGCCAGCAGGCTGCTGGCTCCCCACCTGCCCCCGACCTGTCTTACTTGCCCAGGGTCGCAGACGGCCAGGGCTAACGTGACAGACACATCAACCGCCGCTAATCAACCGCCGAGCTGGGTACTCACCAGCTGTGTTCAGATGTAAGGGGTTGTTCAGGTTGGCCTGCAAGAGCCACATGATGCATCTCTGCTGACTGAGACAGATGTGCAGATGCACTCGCCTCCACAGAGGAAGGAGAGAGCGTCTTGACTTTAGCAACACCCTGGTGGAGGAGAAGTGGGAACTTGGACACAGTTAACTTGAAGCTGGAAGTTACTTTCAGATGTTTTGGGGTTGAAAAATATTTTTTGCGACTACAAAAATGGCCTAATCAATGACAGTATTTCCTTCTATTCTATGCCTTTGACCAGAAAGAGCTGCAAAGAGTAGATCCCAAACAAAACCAAACATTGGTCACTTTGAAAGTTTGGAATTGATAATAATATAGGCTTCCCTATTGCAGTAATGACGATCAATGCTAACACAATGGGAAGACAAACCTCTCCAGAGCTGCAGAGGATGCAACTCTCCAAACAAAAGCTAAAGCTAACCAAGCCCTCTCCGGCACTAATTGTTAATAAGAGGGTTCAGTGTAATTTATTTTTCCTTTGTTTGTCTCTCCAATTTACCCTTGTGATTGTGTGTGTGTGTGTGTATGTATATGTGAGTGCCCCTGGGGTCCAATCCAATCTAACACTTCTGTCTCCACTGGAAGAGCTTTTCAGCAATCATTCCCAACAGGCATTGAGGCAGAGATATTGAGAGACTCGAAAACACACAGTGTATTTCCATTTCCCACCTATTCCCTTCACTAACAGATGTGTTTCATATGTAAATGGGAGTGCACCTTCGAGACTTTGGGATTGGGCTGTCGGCGAGGCAAAGTTCAACTCAGTTTTTGTAGTAGCTCTTGGTGGCTTTTGATGCAGCAGTAAAGAAGTCATGGATTAGCATGGACATGGAGCCACATGGAGTCACTACATTTGCATATTGAAATAGACAGCTGCCAAACACAATTTCAGTCTTTGTTGGTGTCTCTTTGAGCCTTGAGTGTTACCATTCACCGTGTGTTTACCAAATACTACTGAGTAACCAAACTACCAGAAATCAGTCAATAGAAGGAGCTAGTGTGAGTAGACAATGATGTAGCTGTTGACAACACAAGTTGAACAAGGTTTAATTATGCAAATGATCAGGCATATGACGGCACAATAACCAATCAGGGAAGGTCTTACTTGATAGCTTTGACATTGTTCAGGAAAGGCTACCACACAAGTTCTGTTTTGCATGGAGTATCGTGAAGTTTCCCATAGACGCTGATCTTGGGTCAGTTTTTAGCATTCTCCCCAGTAATGGTTAAGGTTGGGGAAGGGGGAGCTGGTCCTAGATCTTTACACAGTGTTTTCCATGGTGTTCAGAAGACACAACCACAAGGTGGGATGCCTTACTACAACGTAGTGTGAAAACGCACTGTTATTCTATCAATATATATGAAATCGAAACTGTGTTACCATGAAATATAGCAGAAATACGCTGAACATTCTGAACACCTGCTTTTTCTGTGACAGACTGACCAGGTGAAAGCTATGATCCCTTATTTATATCACTTGTTAAATCCACTTCAATCAGTGTAAGGGGAGCAGACAGGTTAATAGATTGTGTATGTTTGCCATTCAGAGGGTGAATGGGCAAGACAAAAGATTTAAGTGCCTTTGAATGGGGTATGGTTGTAGGTGTCAGGCACACCGGTTTGAGTGTGTCAAGAACTACAACACTGCTGAGTTTTTTACGCTCAACAGTTTCCTGTGTGTATCAAGAATGGTTCACCACCCAAAGGAAATCTAGCCAACTTGACACAACTGTGGGAAGCACTGGAGTCAACATGGTTCAGCATCCCTGTTGAATGCTTTCGACCCCTTGTCGAGTCCCATGCCCTGGCGAATTGAGGCTGTTTTGAGGGCAAAGGGGGTTGCAACTCAACATTAGGAAGGTGTTCCTGTTTTGTACACTCAGCGTTTATTGTGCTTGACGTTTGGTTTATTTAATGCAGAGTTTTCAGGACTGAATTGTAGTACAATATGCCATTTACTGCTTTGCTTTCTATTACACCATTATCTAATTGTTCTCTTGTTTGTTCTTAGTGCTGAAGATTGATTGACATCCCACTGTAGCCACCCTTTCATTTGATATCTTTTTAGACACAATGAAATTACCACACTACTTTGAACCTTATCATGTCAGAATCAAATTTGAATTAATCTGATTAGATTAGTAAATTAGCAGCGACTGGATTAATTCAATTAGCTGTCAAATCCTCAATTTTTTTTATAAGAGTGTTTGACAGCACGGCGAATGATATGGACTCACAAATTATTTCAAAGCTGCCACACACACTCTGTGACATCAGCTGATGTAAGGGGGGCTTTATAAATAAATTTGATTTGATTTGATTTGATTGATAGGCACGCTGCGTCTACCGCATGCCTAGGCTACTGCTGCTTAGGATTATCTCGGCATCACACGAGTGGGTTACATTTTTGTAATACTGGTCACTTTACTTGTTTATATAGTACATACAGTAACTTTTTATTGCTGAAAGTATGTTTCTGTTTTACTCACGCACACACTGGGAGAAAGTACCACAACAAAACTTGGGTTGGCTTCTCTTTACAGGGGTATAATAGTATCTACCACTTGGCAGTATATGGTATTAGACCTAAGAGGACAGTTTTCACAAGATATCATGAACAACCTCTCCTTTTGTTTTCCAAAATTGGACCCATGGTGCCTTTCTACCTGTATAACCCTAAGATCTTTTTCCCCCTTTTACAGTTATTAATGATTATTTCCTGCAGGTCCATTTTACTTCTGTCCTATAGTACTAATAACACCATGAAAATGATTGGCTCTATTGCAAATTGTCTTTCCCTGATTCCTTGCTTCCTAATCTACTTGCCTCCTTATTGAAGGAGAAGAACCAAGGTCCCTTCTTCTCCAATGTGTTTTTTTTTTGTTTCGAAGGAGGCAAGGAGAGAGGGTGCAAGGAAATGAGGAAGGATGAATTGAGAAAGAGTCCATGTTTTGTTCCACAGTAGGTCAATCAATTGATTGATGGTGGCATGGTGGCTGGCCAAAGGTAGCAATGATGTTATAAACTATATGCCCCATTTATTTGGTAATCATGAGGAAGGCAAAACAATGATTCATTTTCCATTGTGATTACTCAAGTGGCATGAATAAGAGAAAGTAAACAATCTCAACCACAAGGCACACTATTTCCTGATTGCTGGCCACACCCTGTTTGGTCCTGATTGATTCTTTGGCTTGATCAAAACATATCTGGAAGACTAAGTTGGATAGTATATCTGTCACGGTTCATGAATTCACCGGCTCTCTCTGTGTGTGTGTGTGTGTGTGTGTGTGTGTGTGTGTGTGTGTGTGTGTGTGTGTGTGTGTGTGTGTGTGTGTGTGTGTGTGTGTGTGTGTGTGTGTGT
>QNTS01000537.1:668398-708063 GCA_003317085.1 Hucho hucho | reverse complement strand
TTCGTTCGCTCTCGCTCCTGTGGAGGTCTCTATGCTGGGCACGTTCAGGATCGCCAGTCTGGGAATTCCTCTTCACTCACTGACATTACGGAGGATTGGCTCTCCCCTGCAGTCTCGGCGCTGCTAACACCCAGACACGTCCTGACACCCTCGATTACCTGTACCTGTGACTTACCACCTGAATTGCTCAATAAATGGTGAACTTGACTCGCTACTGAATCCTCTGTTCCTTTCACGTGACAATATCAGACAATGCTATGGAAAAGTTAAATTGTGGATGGAAGTACAACATATGACAAATAAGTACACACATAATTCAGTTTACTAAAATAAGTTGAACATTACGAAGAAGATGGTTTAATGGTGGCGGAAAGCTATGACTGGCACGCGCATCTTGCAACACATCAAGAAGTATATGCACACGTGTGTGTGTGTATCTGTATAAGTAAGCCTACAAAGAATTTCTGAATCTCCAAGGTCAGTGTGGTGCAGAGTTATTTTCTTTATGTTGAGGTGCTCTGTAGGATAATGTTAAAGGGGTGAGCAAAACCACTTAATTCACACTGTCTGTTTGGAGCAATGTCCTTGGGAGGGGGAACACGGTTTCGTACACAACCCAAAGGCCAGTGCATGAAGGTGCTTGTCTTTCCTAGCAGTGTATATTTTCTACAAACCAGCCATATTAGCAACCTACAATTTAGGAGCCATCAGGTCGAGCCCTGCTTTTTCTCAATTTAGAGATCAACCCAGAGTTGAACTTATTTTAATATTTTTCTAGGAAATGTAACCTATAAAGGAGACACGTGTTCCCCTGTTACAGGACATTTAAACAGCATTCTACTCTACAGCACACATGTTTAATTTTTGCAGCTCACTATGCTGAACACAGGGGATAACAATGTTTGGGATAATGAATGCGTTTAGGCAGAGAAAAAAAATCTCCCAAAGTGCAAAGTTGCAACGTTTCCTCTCGTGGCTAACCCAATTACACATGAACAACGAACAAAAGTGAGGTGCGGGGAATTCCCTTACGTGCTGTTAGATTAAACACAAACATCAAGTGGAGACTTATTTGCTTCAGGTGGGCTCCTCTCGGGAGCTTGTTATTCCTCGTGACACCATAAGGAGGGGTCAACCGATAGTTTAGGGCTGTGGAGCACCCTGCGGCGAGCTCGTCACACCAAAGAACCTAAACAGATTCTCTCTCTTCCTCCTGTTTATTTCCCACTCCAGGAAATAAAAAAAATTAATTAATATCACAATTAATGAACTCCTCATCTGTGACTGAGTCTGAAATGTTTCCCATACAAAACCAGGGAGGAGGGTTGTTTCAATCATATTTAATAGTTAGTTCAGAACCATCATTTAATAACAAAATTTGTTCAGAAACAAACACACAAGCAATTATCTCACCTTCTGACACAGACTTGTTTTAATAACTACTACTAATTATAGATGTGGACCAGAATGAACTTGGCACTGACACGATGAGATCTACTGTAATTACAGTATATGGTATTAGCTGGGGTTACTTCAGCATAATGTGTTGTGTTTTGCATCAGAAAGTGGCACTAGCTTGACACCCGGTTTGTTAAAGCTGACTGTATAAAAGTACCCTGGTGACAGTGTCTGAGTCCCAAATGGCAACCTATGCCCTATGTGGTGCACTACTTTTGACCAGGGCCCATAGGGGAAAAACACTCTTGGTCAAAACTTGTGAACATTAGAACAAGTTTAAGCATCAGCCAATTAAAATTGTTGACGCAGTTGCACGTGAATAAAGGCTGGCTACATGTTAGCTGCTCCTATTACATAACCTGGCACATTTAGCCCTATGCTAACCTTACCAGGTGGCCGTGATTATATCCGGATCAAATCTCATATCAGCCAATTAAAATCATAGATGTAATAGAACACTTTTCCATGAGAGCATCTTTAACAGCAGTAAACAGCACCATCTGCTTATCAAATGTACTAAAACACTCACCAATTTTTAACTGGGCAACTAGCACACAGTGTTGCGAGTCTGGCACCCGGCAAGTTTGTATCCCAGCTGAGATATAGTTTTTTCTATTTGACAAGTCCATAAGGCTCTCCAACCTTTTTTAAAATGTACTATGAACTTAAATGTTGTATAAACCTTTATATTTTCTTTGTAAAATCACATGGATGTGTGTGAAACGGATAAGCAAAAATGGTAATATTTGAAAACGAGTCTTTTGCATTTTGTCTAACATAACGTTAGGAAGTAGCCTAGTCAAAGGTGCAATGATCATGCAATATTGGCACTCAAGACTTGAGATATACCAAGTTAAGAGGAGCAAAGGTAAACCTTGAATTTGGATGTTTAAATATATCTGTAACGATGTGCGCTGAGAGTCGGGAAGCAAGTTCAGGGAGTGAGTGTTTTAATAAATAAATTAAAACATAATACAAAATAAGAAACACGAACAACGCACAGACATGACACAGGTACAGAAACAGTCATGCCTGGGGAAGGAACCAAAGGGAGTGACATATATAGGGAAGTTAATCAGGGAAGTGATGTCCAGGTGAGTCTGATGAGGCACAGGTGCGCGTAACGATGGTGACAGGTGTGCGCCATAACGAGCAGCCTGTTGACCTAGAGGCCGGAAAGGGAGCACACGTGACAATATCCCTCTTTTGGCCAAGTTGACCTATTTTAAGAAATGCCATTAGTTTGTGGAGAAAAGGTTTAAGATCTTTGATAGGATGATGTGGAATTTGTTACAGGAAATAATCACTGCCACCTGGTGAGGTAAGGTTAGCATAGGGATACATGTGCCAGGTTATATAATGGGAACAGCTAACATGTAGCCTTTGATCATATGCAACTACGTCAATGTTATTAATTGGCTGATGCCTAAACTAAAACAAACTTTATCTAATATTCGCAAGTATGGACTCACAGTGACAATTAGCAGATTACACTGAGATCAAACAAATCTGTGGGGTGTCAATTTTGGCAATACTAAACCTATAAACTAAAAAATGCATGAATACTTAGATAGATACCACATGTTGTGATTAATGTTTGAGAGATATCCACATACAGGTATGTGTGTGTGATATGATATACGCACACTCAGTTATCGTTTGAAATGAGTCTCCAAAATAATTCTGAGACTCTCAGAACATTCTCTCTTGTTTTGTTTTTGACTCTTTTTGTTTTTGTTGTTGTTTAGGGCATGCATGGCACTTTATTGAAGGTGATTAGGACACTGCAGACTTGAGACGGCAAAGGCAATTGTGGACTTCCTCAAAGGTGCTGTTGGGTGGCAAAACGGCACTGGCGCACGCTGTTTACCGCCTAGCAAAATGGAGTTCCCCTCTTCGCCATACGGACTGCCATTAATCATTCCTCATCAAAGGTCTCGCCTCCCTCAGGGATAAACACACGCCAGGGGCCCCATCTTCAAAGGCCTCTCCAACTTTTTAAAGAGCCTATATGCCTCACCAATAAGTGGGGTTTGCATGAATTACCTCTTCACCACAGACCCCTGGACTCCCTGCTCCTTTTGGAGTATGGCTTCAAATATTTAGGAGGAATTGTGAGGAATCTGGGTACATTAGCGTGAGGATGAGCTGATGCACTCTATGTCGCCCAGTGTCGGTCGCTAACGTGGCACTTTAAAGGGCATTGATTGGGTTTTGCCTTAACTTGATGGTAAGCACAGCGAGCAACCAAGTCAAACAGGGGGTCATCTTGAACCCCTAACATGAGTTGTTATCTTATTTGTGTCTGTTATGCATCTCCCACCCCAGCATTTATCATCCACAAACCTTAGACAGATGACACCCATGTATTCAATTAACCACAGCCTCCACAGCGATAAATCACTATCTTGCCTTACCATTTTCTTTGCCCATATTAGCAGTAACACACAATCGCTTGCAGACAAAAACAAACTAAGCAGATGGTTAACCATTCCTCACCTTAGGATATGGGAGAAAGACGATGTTTGGTTTATTATGTAGCATCTTGTTTGCAATTGGCTTTAGATATTCAGCATTCTATACTACTTTTTACCTTTTTTCACAATATTACGATATTCTGTTTCAGCTCGCCCTCAAGCCCAGGGGCTGAGAGGTCGATGCCCTCCTCAAAACTTGTTAAAGAGATGAATACCAGTTACCATGGCAACTCGACAGGTTGGCTGAAGTCAGTTTAACCTTGAATAGCCTACCAGAGAGGGAGGACAAAAGCTGTGCACGACTGAAAACAAACTATTCGTCCTTCTAGTGAGCGGTAAATCTCTCCCTTTTGTGCGTCTTCTTTTAACTCAATGTCTCAATCAATGAATATTTTGAAATGGAATTTCTTCTGTGCAGTGGCTGCCATCCCAAAACAAAACAACTAATATTGACAATGTAAAATTCAATGCTACTGTGGGTTTGGCTTATGATGTTTTTCCTTGTTCTCTGGAGAGTAAATGCAGAAAAACTGAATATGTGTTTTGTGTTCGTCACATGGAAATTTTGGGCCACACAAGAACAAATTAAGTATATTGTTGTGTGCCAATTATGACAAAGACCAATGAGGCATTAGCCAAATAATTTAAAAGTCCATTATAAAATCATGTTTGCATATTTTTGTCTGTGTGAAAGTAATGACATATGAGACCATATTTTAAAACCTGCACTGTTTTCGACTGAGATGTCTGTCAAAAGCAATATCTGGTGATTTTAATATCCAATGATGGACTCAATGTAGAGTTAGCTAATTAATTGTGCATGGATTCACAATGGAGCAAACTGCAAAACACTTTTTACTTGATAAAACCACAGAAAATCAAAGCACAATGATTTGAACAGCTTTTGGAAAACTCTCTCAACGAGATGTTACACATTTATTACAATGTAATAGCTGCATAGTCTACATCCCAATTGTGTTTCTCAATTGAATAATAGGAAACCACTGGAAAATGCACTACACTGTAAATAAATTCCAGCAAATAAATCCCCATTTATTGCGATCCATTCACTTTTCATTACGGCTTAGTTGGGAAGATTTTTCGCCTTGGAAGAGCCAAGACTCCATTTTACTGCGGTTATAAGCAACCCTGTGCATCCTCTCACTCATGTCTAAAGGCAGCTAATCTCCCCTTCCTGTGAGCAGAGAGACAGGATTAAGGCGACGCTTTGTGTGCCTGTGTGGTGATTGCGGGGCGAGAGTGAGACCCGAGCTTGGGGCTAAGCCTCTCTGTGTTCTATTATATAAAATGGCAGATCCTATTACAAGGGTTGATATTCTGGCCGGGGCCGGGGCCAGGGCTGTGTCCCTATTCCCTCCATAATTCACTACTTTTGACCAGGTCTTATTGGGCTCTGGTCAAATCTAATGCAATTTGTAGGGAATAGAGTGCCATTTGGGACGTAGCCCTGGGCCATGGCAGTGTCCAGTGACCTTGCTGAACCCAACCAATCTCCTGTGGCAATAACTATTTAGAGTTGGTGTTGTTGTCGCTCGGAGTTGGTGTCTTTATGGCTTGGAGTTGGTGTTGTTGTCGCTTGAAGTACAGTGCCTTCAGAAAGTATTCATACCCCTTGACTTATTCCACATTTTTGTGGAATAAAGCTGAAAATACCGTTTTTTCTCTCACTCATCTACACACAATACCCCATGATGACAAAGCGATAACATGTTTTTAGACATTTTTGCAAATGTATTGGAAATGGAGACAGAAATATCTCATTTACATAAGTATTCATGTTAGAATTAACTTTGGCAGAGATTACTGTCTTTCCGGGTAAGTATCTAAGAGCTTCGCACACCTGGATTGTACAATATTTGGACATTATTCGTAAAACAATTCTTCAAGCTTTGTCAAGTTGGTGGTTGATCATTGCTAGACAGCCATTTTCCAGTCTTGCCATAGATTTCCAAGACGATATAATTCAAAACTGTAACTAGTCCACTCAGGAACATTCAATGTTGTCTTGGTGAGCAAACTCCATTGTATATTTGGCCTTGTGTTATAGGTTGATGTCCTGCTGAAAGGTGAATTTGTCTCCAAGTGTCTGTTGGAAAGCAAACTTAACTGGGTTTTCCTCTAGGATTTTGCCTGTGATTAGATCTATTCCATTTCTTTGTGTCCTAAAAAATGCTTGCCGATGACAAGCATACCCATAACATGATGCAGTCAGAATCATGCTTGAAAATATGAGGAATGGTACTCTGTGATGTGTTGGATTTGCCCCAAACATAACACTTTGTATACACAACATAAAGTTAATTTATTTGCCTCATTCTTTGCAGTTTTCCTTTAGGGCCTTATTGCAAACAGAATGCATGTTTTGAATATTGTTTTTATCTGTACAGGTGTCCTTCTTTCTACTCTGTCATTTAGGTTATTATTGCAGAGTAGCTACAATGTTGTTGATCTATCCTCAGTTTTCTCCTATCACAGCCATTAAACTCTGTAACTGTTTTAAAGCCACCATTGGCCTCATGGTTAAATCCCTGAGCGGTTTCCTTCCTCTCTGGCAACTGAGTTAGGACGGACGCCTGTATCTTTGTAGTGACTGGGTGTATTGATACACCATCCAAATGGTAATTAATAACTTCAACATGCCCAACGGGATATTCAATGTCTGTTAGATTTTTTTTTACCCATCCACCAATTGGTGCACTTCTGTCTGAGGCATTGGAAAAACCTCCCTGGTCTTTGGGGTTGAATCTGTGTTTGCAGTGGTGGAAAAAGTATCCAATTGTCATATTTGAATAAAAGTAAAGATACCTTAATAGAAAATGACTCAAGTAAAAGTGAAAGTCGCCCAGTAAAGTACTACTTGAGTAAAAGTCTTTGGTTTGGTTTGAAATATACTTAAGCATCAAATGTAAACGTAATTGCTCAAATAAAAGTAAAAGTCTAAATCATTTCAAATTCCTTATAAAACCAAACGGCACCATGTTCTAGTTTTTTTTAAATGTATTTACAGATAGCCAGGGGCACACTCCAACACTCAGACATAATTTACAAACAAAGCATGTGTGTTTAGTGAACCCGCCAGATCAGAGGCAGTAGGGATGACCTGAGATGTCCTCTTGATAAGTGTGCGAATTGGACACTTTTCCTGTTCTGATAAGCATTCAAAATGTAACTATTTTTGGGAGTCAGGGAAAATGTATGGAGTAAAAAGTACATTATTTACTTTAGGAATGTTGGGAATAAAAAGTAAAAGTTGTGAAAAATATGAATAGTAAAGTACAGATACCCCAAAATGTTTACTTAAGTACTTTACACCACTGTATGTTTGAAATGTACTGCTCGACTGAGGGACCTTACAGATAATTGTATGTGTGGGGTACAGAGATAAGGTAGTCATTCTAAAATCATGTTAAACACTATTACTGCACACAGAGTCCATGCAATTTATTATGTGACTTGTTAAGCAAAGGTTTACTCCTGAACTTATTCAGGCTTGCCATAACACAGGAGTTGAATTCTTATTGACACAAGACATTTCAGAAGTTTTATTCAATTTACATGTTTTACACATTTCTATTGACATAATTACACTTTGACATTACGGGGTATAGTGTGTTGGCCAGTGACACAAAATCTCAATTCAATCCATTTTAAAATCAGGTTGTAACACAACAAAATGTGGAAAAAGTAAATGGGTGTGAATACTTTCTGAAGGCACTGTACTGTAAACGACTGGAATAAGTGAATCCTTTCCTCGATGTGTGACTGTCCTAATATGGACACCGTACTCATAATTAATTATCTCGACAGATGGAATCCAATTGACACATGAAAGAGAAACAGGGAATGTAAATACAAATGAGATCTGATATGGCTGCTTCGACAGATCAGTCTCATCATCATCATCATCAGATCAGATATACTGTACAGTGAATGAACATGACACATAGCTGACTAGAATGGACTACCTTTATTGACTTTTATTTTATTTTGTATTTTTGCACTGACTATGCACACTCATAGAACTCTATACACTCACTCACACACAAACTCACACACACACACTTCATTTGCTCACAAACACATAACATGCACACACATTCATACTGACTCTACACACATGCACACACACTCATCATCATCACACCGTCACATCACATCATCACACACAATCATCATATACGCAGCTGCTACTCTGTTTGTCATATGTCCTGATGCCTAGTCACCTTACCTCTATACATACAGTGGGGCAAAAAAGTATTTAGTCAGCCACCAATTGTGCAAGTTCTCCAACTTAAAAAGATGAGAGAGGCCTGTAATTTTCATCATAGGTACACTTTAACTATGACAGACGAAATGAGAAAAAGAAATCCAGAAAATCACATTGTAGGATTTTTAATTTATTTATTTGCAAATTATGGTGGAAAATAAGTATTTGGTCAATAACAAAAGTTTATCTCAATACTTTGTTATATACCCTTTGTTGGCAATGACAGAGGTCAAACGTTTTCTGTAAGTCTTCACAAGGTTTTCACNGGATTTGAGTCCCTGGCGGCGTAGTGTGTTACTGATGGTAGGCTTTGTTACTTTGGTCCCAGCTCTCTGCAGGTCATTCACTAGGTCCCCCCGTGTGGTTCTGGGATTTTTGCTCACCGTTCTTGTGATCATTTTGACCCCACGGGGTGAGATCTTGCGTGGAGCCCCAGATCGAGGAAGATTATCAGTGGTCTTGTATGTCTTCCATTTCCTAATAATTGCTCCCACAGTTGATTTCTTCAAACCAAGCTGCTTACCTATTGCAGATTCAGTCTTCCCAACCTGGTGCAGGTCTACAATTTTGTTTCTGGTGTCCTTTGACAGCTCTTTGGTCTTGGCCATAGTGGAGTTTGGAGTGTGACTGTTTGAGGTTGTGGACAGGTGTCTTTTATACTGATAACAAGTTCAAACAGGTGCCATTAATACAGGTAACGAGTGGAGGACAGAGGAGCCTCTTAAAGAAGAAGTTACAGGTCTGTGAGAGCCAGAAATCTTGCTTGTTTGTATGTGACCAAATACTTATTTTCCACCATAATTTGCAAATAAATTCATTCAAAATCCTACAATGTGATTTTCTGGATTTTTTTCCCTCATTTTGTCTGTCATAGTTGAAGTGTACCTATGATGAAAATTACAGGCCTCTCTCATCTTTTTAAGTGAGAGAACTTGCACAATTGGTGGCTGACTTTTTTGCCCCACTGTATCTACCCCTACCACTCCAGCATCCCTACACATTGTAAATATTGTATTGGCACTGACCCTGGAAATTATGCTATTTTTCGTTTGTTTTTGTTCTACTTAACTTTTTTTTATATAGTACTACTGATATTGATTGTTCGGAAAGGGCTTGCAAAAAAAGGCACTTCACTGTACTAGTGCACGTGACAATAAAAAAATTGAATCTTGAACCAACGAACGACTGAAAGAAGCAAAAGCACCTCACCAGACCCAGGTACTTTAGCTTTAGCAAACTTGTATTAATCAGCTCACCGGGCTGATTGATGAATTACAGGTCCAATTCACACATATTGGTAAACAGACAGAGCCACATGTGACTGGTGCCAGGAATCTCCTCACATGTGTAATAGTCACTGGGGTGACTTCCTTTTCCTGCGGGGAGTAATAGGTGTGATAGTCTACAATGGAGATTTAGGGATATAGGAATTATTTTAAACTTTGTCTTGGCTTTTTTTTGTGTGTGTAAGTGGAAACAATGCTGCATAAGACACGGTTGGTAGTTATTCTAATGTAAATACTGCATTCATTGAAAAAAGTATCATATTTACCACACATAGATTCCGGTTTGGCCTGACATTGGAAAACTAAGATAATTTATAAGCCCCTTTGACTGACACATCGGTCAGAATGACTGAACGTCGATGGGGAGAGAGAGAGAGAGCAAATGGATGCAGATAGGGAGGAGAAAAAAAGAAAGATGACTATCACACAACAGGACTCTCAGCGAGACATGAGTATCACGCACCGACAGGCATCTGGGTCGTTTGGGTGAGAGATGGGCCGGGAAACAACAGGAGCGCCCTGTGTGTGTACGTCTTAGAAGCTCCATGTGTGTGTGTTTCGCGTGTGTGTTTTGGTGAGAGGCATGAAACAACAGGAGCTCCCTGTGTAAACTCATACCGCCCCGCTGAAAGATGTGTGGTACACAGCAGAAGTCCTTAGGTATGCCTGGATTCCTGAAAGATGGCCGACACACAACGGGACCCTGTGAAGCTTGGCGTGTAGTGAGAAATGGGGGTATAAATGGGGGAGTTTACAGGGGGCATAACTTTACATTTGGTGTAGTGAGGGGGATATGTGTGTGTATAGAGCTGTGATGGACATCTTGACGATGGAAGTATTTTTCCTGTGTGTGTGTGTGTGTGTGTGTGTGTGTGTGTGTGTGTGTGTGTGTGTGTGTGTGTGTGTGTGTGTGTGTGCATGATCAAAGTAACCTAGCTGACTAGATATTGTATTTTTGATTCATGATTGTCCCTAAAGGACGGTTAGCAATGACTCGTGCAGGCTACTATGCAATGTACAACAGGGTGGTATTCATTAGTTTACACTGTTGCAAAACTCTTTGCAATAGAAAACAAGAACAAGTGTTTCTCATTGAACAAGTTTAGGAAGTCACTCCCTGTTTGTCAGTTTTCTTTACGGTATATTCTACCTACCTGAATTGTAGTTCAGTTTAATGATCTCCCTGGCACAATTGAGTTGCAGGCTAAAACTAGCCTGACTGGCCATCTATACATCCCTCCCACGCCAAACACTGGTCAGCATAACTCATAAAACTAATTTAATAGAACTCAAACTAGTGGTTAGAGCGTTGGACTAGTAAGCGAAAGCTGACAAGGTAAAAATCTGTCGTTCTGCCCATTAACAAGGCAGTTAACCCATTGTTCCAAGGCCGTCATTGAAAATAAGAATTTGTTCTTAACTGACTTGCCTAGTTAAATAAAGGTAAACCACCATATGGTGTACATACAGTTGAAGTCGGAAGTTCACATACACTTAGTTTGGAGTCATTAAAACTCGTTTTTCAATCATTCCACAAATTTCTTGCTAACGAACTATAGTTTTGACAAGTCGGTTAGGACATCTACATTGTGCATGACACAAGTAATCTTTCCAACAAATGTTTACAGACAGATTATTTCACTTACAATCCACTATCACAATTCCAGTGGGTCAGAAGTTTACATACACTAAGTTGACTGTGCCTGTAAACATCATGGAAAATTCCAGAAAATTATGTAATGGCTTTAGAAGCTTCTGATAGGCTAATTGACATCATTTGAGTCAATTGGAAGTGTACCTGGGATGTATTTCAAACTCAGTGCCTCTTTGCCTGACATCATGGGAAAATCTAAAGAAATCAGTCCGGACCTCAGAAAAGAAATTGTAGACCTCCACATGTCTGGTTCATCCTTGGGAGCAATTTCCAAATGCCTGAAGTTACCACGTTCATCTGTACAAACAATAGTACGCAAGTATAAACACCATGGGAACACGCAGCCGTCATACCGCTCAGGAAGGAGACGCGTTCTGTCTCCTAGAGATGAACGTACTTTGGTGCAAAAAGTGCAAATCAATCCCAGAACAACAGCAAAGGACCTTGTGAAGATGCTGGAGGAAACAGGCACAAAAGTATCTATATCCACAGTAAAACGAGTCCTATATCGACGTAACCTGAAAGGCCCCTCAGCAAGGAAGAAGCCACTGCTCTAAAATCGCAATAAAAAAGCCAGACTACGGTTTGCAACTGCACATGGGGACAAAGATCGTACTTTTTGGAGAAATGTCCTCTGGTCTGATGAAACAAAAATAGAAATGTTTGGCCATAATGACCATCGTTATGTTTGGAGGAAAAAGGGGGAGGCTTGCAAGCTGAAGAACACCATGCCAACCATGAAGCACAGGGGTGGCAGCATCATGTTGCGGGGATGCTTTGCTGCAAGAGGGACTGTTGCACTTCACAAAATAGATGGCATCATGAGGCAGGAAAATGACGTGGATATATTGAAGCAACATCTCAAGACATCAGTCAGGAAGTTAAAGCTTGGGTTTTCTAAATGGACAATGAACCCAAGCATACTTCCACAGTTGTGGCAAAATGGCTTAAGGACAACAAAGTCAAGGTATTGGAGTGGCCATCACAAAGCCCTGACCTCAATCCTATAGAAAATGTGTGGGCAGAACTGAAAAAGCATGTGCAAGCAAGGAGGCCTACAAACCTGACTCAGTTACACCAGCTCTGTCAGGAGGAATGGGCCAAAATTCACCCAACTTATTGTGGGAAGCTTGTGGAAGGCTACCTGAAACGTTTGACCCAAGTTAAACAATTTAAAGGCAGTGCTACCAAATACTAATTGAGTGTGTGTAAACTTCTGACCCACTGGGAATGTGATGAAAGAAACAAAAGCTGAAATAAATCAGTCTCTCTACTATTCTGACATTTCACATTCTTAAAATAAAGTGGTGATCCTAACTGACCGAAGACAGGGAATTTTTACTAGGATTAAATGTCAGGAATTGTGAAAAACTGAGTATAAATGTATTTGGCTAAGGTGTATGTAAATTTCCGACTTCAACTGTACTGTATTAGGACAGTCTCATCCATGGAAATTGTGTCAGTCACAACTTCTATGATGTGACTGTCCTAATATGGACACCGTACACCGAACAGTGATTTCCTTTAATTGAGTGAGCGTATGGCAGGGACAGCCACCTGTCCTGTACATATGCATATTCATATTCTCAATAATAAAGATGCAGATGTCTGCTAACGAGATCAGACTGCTGTAACGAGCGGTGGTTGAAGCTGGTAGCTGGTGCCCTCATGTTTTCCTTTTGACTAGCTTAGCATGGGTTCTTTTCACTTGACTCTGTGGTACAGATATCCCTCACAGGTTGCCTTTTCTGCCTTTCATGGGTGGTTCTTTCGAAACAAAAGGCTTGCGGATGTAAAAAATAAATAATAATAAGTCTCTCAGGGTTTGTCGATTGTCTCTACACCCACTGGGCTGGGAACATTCTATTGTGGATTAATTATTTTACATGCTCACACACAAACAAGCATCGGTGAGCACATACACACTTTATTTTTTTTACAAATAAACTTTTAACCTAAATTCAATGACATGGTGAAATGTTTTGTTGATTTCCTGTTTTATTCATGTTAGTTGACGACCAAATATAAATCAAAAATAGACGTTGAACTGACATCTGTGCCCAGTGGGAAGTGTTGACACAAACACACACACAAGGCATAACTAATCCACCACTCCCATAAAGCATGTGTTGGGCCTCAGCGATGCATCTGTCACTCTGACGTCCACTAGCGTGGCCTGGACACGCCAGGCCTTATCCATCTGTGGTCTTCGGTGATGCTCTCCCTGCCAACTGGATCTATCCCTAAACCACAGCATAAGCCTTTGGTTCCAATCCGAAACTTCCACCAGCATGCTTTAATAAGTGTTTATTTATGGTTTTATCGAATGTGTTCTTTGATGAATCGGAAGCCTGGACCGCTGGTTCTTTGATGTCGTTGGTTGAGCTCGATGTTCCAGCGAGAGAGGGAGTCGGGAAAACTTTAATCCCAGACACAAAAAGCAGAATAGGCGGCCCTCCACTTTTGATCTCGCTCATGTGAGAATTCCGTAATTTTCCACTGCTACGCCACCGTGATAGTCATATTGGATTGGAAATATCTGATGTTCCTTTTTAATCCTTCCTGTCCATTCGTGTATGGCCCGAGGTGTCGACGCGCACGGCCCGTTGGAGCAACCTCACCCCGGTACAGACTATAGCGAGAGGGAGAGCGAGAAAGAGAGGGAAAGAGAGAGAATCTGTTTTTGCTGTAACGTGAAACTTTGTTGCTCCTTTCTGACACAAGCAAGGTGTTGTAACAAACAAGTCTTCGGTTGCCTAGGTAACTCCCCCCTCTGCGGCAGCAGCACATGCAGTCAGGAGCAGAGGAGAGGATAAAATGTAAAAAAAAAAATATATGAAATGCTATTCGAACAGTTATAACGGTGACTGTGGTCCTTTGGCTAAGCACTAACTATCATCCAAAATTCCATGACTGTCATAGCCCTAGTACCGATATAGTATATCCTCATGAATAAACAGGTACCATAGCCATTCCATAGGCCCCGTGTCTGTTCTGTTCTCGCTCGGACAAGTTTTGCTCTTACTTAAAGCCATTCTTGTGGATAGTGTGTGTGTGTGTGTGTGCGCGTGTGTGTGAGACTGGCGGCCTCACACACACACACTATCCAGGTCTGTAACTTGCTATAGTAATGTACAGAATGATCAAACATCATGTAATACATTGTGTAATATACTTGTGTTTACATATAAGGATAAGGGGGTATTCAAGTTGGTTTGAAAAAAGCCAGTGACTTCAATGTCAAGTGAGCTACTGCTGAGTAGTGGATAGTGTTACTGCTGTTATGCCCTGTCCCATAGTGATGACACGTGTGTACAGCCAAAGTGAAGGTTACAAGATCCGCTGTATCCCCCATCTTGTCAGGGCTTATACGCACACACACATGCAGGTGCCCTCACGCACACACACAAGAACACACTCTCTTTCCCCAACACACACACATTCAGGAGAGCTCCCTTGGAGACACTCACTCCTGGTGTCTGGGCTATAAAAATGGCCTGTCCGTCAAGGGTATTTGTGTCTGAACCCCGCACATCTCCACTAGAGCAGACACCTCTGCCCAGAAACCACAGGGACCAGAAACCATGGCAACGCTTTAAGGGGGTTGAAAATACTGTACAGTACTGTGACTCCATTGAACTCACTCAATTGGCTACTGTGTAGTAAAGTCCAGTATAGAACACTGCCAAGGTTTTAATCTGGCATAGCATATAATATTACATGACCCTAGCACACCCACACCGCCCCAATGCTCTGCATTGCGTGACATAACATGTTGATTATACGGTATGTGCGGGTCTATATAAATGTTTCTCTGCCCACGATAATATGTCTGCATCACATAGGGCTCTGGTCTAAAAGTAGTGCAATACCCAGCAAACGGGACGTCCTGAGGACATTCGGTCCCTTAAGGGTTTCGGCAAGACATTATCCCACTGACGTTTTGAGAACGTTCTAAGAATGTTGCGTGATGGTCCCAAGGGAATGTTGAAGACAGCTTCTCTGTAAAAAATGTGGTTATTAGGTTATTAAATTATTACATCTGAGTTCCTAGAGTGTGTGGCTCTCCTTTTCTTTTTCAAGTGTTCTACTCCGCTAGCCAGCACCTCGCCTAAACAGGTGTGCATTTCTTTCGCCTCCAGATTAATGTTGTCTGTGGGACCTTTGTTTAGTTCCCTGTACAGTTTTTAGGACATTCTTGGGACACTGTGTCATGGTCCCCTGGAGGTTTTTGTCACATGATGGTCCCAGGTGTCCCAAACCATTATAAGGAAAGTATGGTATGGGGGATTTAAGGTAAGTGGTACACTGCACAGCTAAAATAGTGTACCAATCTTTAATTAACAACATTTTGATTATATTTGACATGATCACTTAGTACTGAATTTTCAATATGACCCCACATGAGATTTGAACTCGCAATCTCTGGATTTGAGGTATGCTTATCTTTCTGCTGCGCCACAAAGCCTGCAGAATTTCAGAAGTCCCCTACACGTTCATTACCAATAATACATCTCTGCACGTAGCAAAATAATGCCATCTGCACTGCTATTTTAAGTTATCAGTTAATCTGACTATTCTCTCATTGATTTCAATTACTTATTTCGGCAATTTGAGTTTGGGTTTTCAGTATAGTTGTCTAATGTTGGTGGGGCATATTATTCTGTTTTAATGTTACTCCTGAATCCCTATAATAAATATTATAGTTTTTCTTCTGTGTATTTTTAACAGAAATGAGATTTACTTTGAAGTGCAAAGTGTTGGAATAGGCATTAAGGTGAAATCAGTAATTGATACAGACATGGTGGCGTAGCAGGAAGCTCAGAATGCTGTGAACCAAGGGATTGTGATTTCAAATCCCAGGTAAGGACATGTTAAATGATAACCATTATATGAAAAAACATACACAATGTAATCATGTCAAATATATAAGTTGAAAACACTATGTTAAAAGCACTGTTTGTGTGTGGGTGTCCCTAGCATTTCCAAAAGACAAAGAGCTGTGACTGGATCAGTGGTTCACTGAACAGGACCTTGATGGGCTTGGCAACAGTAACAAGGGTTGATGCCTAATGACACTAGGGTGCACATGCCCTGTGCACTTGTTTTGGGGGGCATTTCTTTGCGACCATCAGGTGACGTCCCTGGGTCAAAACGGGAACTAGACAAAAACCTTAGGGGAACCATGACACAACAATCCAAGAAAGTTTTTAAAACGTTACCGGGACAAACCAGGAACTACACAAAACCGCCAGGGGACCATGACACAATGTCCTGATGACTTTAGACTACCATTTTGTGATGTCCTAATGACTCATTATTATTGCTTGCTGGGTACATAGAGAATAGGGTGCCATTTGGGATGCATACATACACAAGCACACACACACACACTGCTGCCTGTCATGAGTTAAATAAGCTCTGTGACAAACTAACTGTGAGTAAAGTAAAAGGTCAGTGTGGTGGTTTCAGAGTGAGACGTGGGTGTGTGTGCGAGCGTGTTTGTGTGCGTCCGTCTCTGACATCACAATGGCGTAGCTCCGTACGGTGCGACATCACAAGGTTCCAGCGTACACATACTTTCATCCCTGAGGTTCTACCCAGGGTCAGCCTATCATTTGTTATGTTCCCCAGCAAGAAAACCAAAAATGTTGCTCAAACAGAAGGGGGAACTAACAAAGAGTCATTGACCAATAACCAAAACGAAACAGGTGGGGTTTTAGGAGGGGGTTCTGAAAGACTCTCACTGGAACCTAAAAGACATCCACCATAAGCACACACGAAATTTGCCCAAGAAGAGGCAAACAAAAGAAAAACCTGCACCAAACGTAAAGACAGGAAGCAAAACGAAATAAGACAATGTTTTTTTGGTGCACTGGGCCAGTCACTCTTAAATAGCACCCGAGCTATACGTGCAAAAGTCCAACCTAAAAACACAAATGGAAAAACCAAAACCTGTAACATATTGAGTGCATCCCATCACAGAGTTGTCCTTGAGTCAGGAACTGTCCATGTTTCTGGACTGACTCAATCACTGCCACTATGCTGCCCTTATAGCCCTTTTAGCTCTTAGCTTAGTAGCCTACTAGCTGGTGCAGGTAAATACATGCTCTAGAGCAAAAACTAATGAGCTACATGGCTTTTGGACTGTGTAATGCAATGGCAATAATACACCTATTTAGTCAATACTACTTTCAATATAATTTGCTATATGGTCGCTAAGGAACAAAAACAACTGTATTGGTCTTGTAATTTACAATTGTATTTCAGTATTATACAGCTCAGCTTTTTTATTTTACCTTTGTTTAACTAGGCAAGTCAGTTAAGAACAAATTCTTATTTTCAATGATGGGTTAACTGCCTTGTTCAGCAACAGAACGACCTTGTCAGCTCGATCTCGCAACCTTTCGTATACTAGTCCAACGCTCTAACCGCTAGGCTACCTGCCGCCACATGCTGCATAATCATGCTGCATAATCAATAAAAGGAGAGTAACTTTCAGATAGGGAGTCGTAGCTGAGTGAAGTCTGAAAATATGTTGTGTTTGCTTTAAAAGAAAGTAAAGCAACTTTAAAAAAAAAAAAAATTCTTTTAAAAAGAAAAAATTGCATACATTTATTGCTTTGCTTTAAGTCCTTTTTTGTTGTTGTATGAATAACATTTTCCCATAGGGTTCTAGCGGTCTTGTGGTGCAGGTTGGGTGTTGGCGTCGCTCACTCTCCCTATATGGGGGTAGGAGAGAGAAAGAGAAAAGGAAAGGGGAAGAAAAAATAGGGAGAGAAAGACAGAAAGAGAGTGAGATTGGAAGGAAGAGACCGAAAGAGAGAACGTGAAATATAAAGAGAGGGGTGGGGAAAAAGAAATGGGCAGTTCATTTTTCATCAGCAGCAGTGGAGGGTTGTTGGTGCAGAGATGAGGATTGAGAAGCAGGCCATCTCCTCAGCTCACTGGAGACTGTCGGTACATGTTTGCTTGGAGGTCATAAAGCTGGGTTGATCTGTGTTGATCCGTGATCTGTGTAAGCTACTTGCAAGACTTTTTGGCCAGGGCCTGTCAAACAAACAAATTAACCTCTCAGGGAGCGGTGGGTCGCTAGACACTACCAGGTCGACACTACCAGGTGAAATGCAAGACAAAATTCCAAAATTGAATTATTAAAAATGCACCAATATACAAGTGTTCCATACTCATCAAAAGCTCTGCTTCTTGGCAATATCATAGCGTTGTCGGATTTCAAAAAGGCTTTACGGCGAAAGCACTACATTTGATTGTTTGAGGCTAGAACCTCACATATTTTCCATAACCATGAAATCTTTTGCCAGCGCGGTCGATAGAAAATGCATTTCACAGGGAAAACCTGTGCCTTACCTTTTGTAGAACGTCTGCAGAGGGCTTCCTAAGTGTCCAACGAAGACAATCCATGGGTATTTGGTTAGNTACACTGCTGACATCTAGTGGAATCCGTAGGTACTACATCCAGTGTCCTGGTATGAATAGTTTTTTATAGGCAAAGGCTCAAAGTGAGCTATAAGCCAAAAGGAATGACATTTCCGGATGGAAAAATCTCAGTTTTTTGCCTGCCAAATGACTTCTCTTACACTCACAGACAAAATGATAACACTTTTGGAAACCTCAGAGTGTTTCCTATCCAATAGTACTAATTATGTCCATATCTTAGTTTCTGAGCCTGGGTGGCAAGCATTTTACTTTGGGCACGCCAGACTCTCCAAAACCGACCCCTCAGCTGCCACTCCCTAACAAGTTAACCCCTATCTTCTGTCAAGATGAGACCCGCTAAGGCTGAAGGAGAATCCACTAGTACATATCATAAATCTTATAGGAATGTATTTGTATGTGTGTGGGTGGGGTGATGTGTGTGTGTGGCTGGGTTGATTGATTGTGTGTGTGTCTGTGGTTGTGTGCGTGCATGCTTTTGCATATGTGTATGTATACTGAGTGTACAAAACTTTAGGAACACCTGCTCTTTCTATGACATAGACTGACCAGGTGAATCTAGGTGAAAGCTATGATCCCTTATTGGTGTCATGTGTTATATCCACTTCAATCAGTGTAGATGAAAGGGAGAAGACAGGTTAAAGAAAGATTTCTAAGCCTTGAGACAATTGAGACATGGATTGTGTATGTGTGCCATTCAGAGGGTGAATGGGCAAGACAAAATATATATGTGCCTTTGAACGGGGTATGGTCGTAGGTGCCAGGCGCACCGGTTTGAGTGTGTCAAGAACTGTAAAGCTACTGGGTTTTTCACACTCAACAGTTTCCCGTGTGTATCAAGAATAGTCCACCACCCAGAGAACATCCAGCCAACTTGTTTTGTACACTCAGTATATGTTTGGAGTTTGCATGTGTGTGTGTGTGTGTGTGCATTTGACTCTGTGTGTGTATGTAAATTGTACATAACTACTTAGGGTATTCTCTAGTCTCAAATTCTTTATAGACCTATACAGACGTAGGATTTAGTTTTTGCTTTTAGGAGGTAGATAAGCTTTAATCAGACGTAGGATCTTAATTTAAGCCACTTTGCTACAGCAGGAAAATAATCTTTCCACAACAGGAAATGTAAATTATTATGTGGATTATAACTAATGCATTTTTTTTGTAGGGATTGATAATAAAAAAAAAAATGTAAATCAAGTCTGATATTTTAAAGTTGAAATTACAAACTTTAGTAGCCTTTTTAAAAATTGAATTTGCTACAAGTTTGACTTTCCTGCTGTGCAGGAACATTCTCAGCAACAAAAGTGATCAAATTAAGTAATTATCATAATTAGTCACCCACAAGAAAAACACTAATAAAAACACAGTTTCCACCATTCCCCAAGTTCTTTTCCTAACACCATTTGTTAACTTCCCTTAGGGGAGCACTTCACTGTGTTGATGGGGACTGCAGACCAACTAAAAGTTGCTAAAAGTCACTAAATATTTGCTTGAGCATGCAGAAGCGAGAACTAAGAATTGTACCTGTCAAATTTCACCATAATGACAGGTAATCGTTAGGGGTAGAAAGTGCCTGTTAATACTACTTAACTGGCCTGTGTGGCTCAAAATGGACACAAAAATAGACACCCTCGATGGTGTTAAAATGCCTTTTAGAGCTGCCATTTGCA
Organism: Hucho hucho; assembly: GCA_003317085.1. Lineage (NCBI taxonomy): Eukaryota > Metazoa > Chordata > Actinopteri > Salmoniformes > Salmonidae > Hucho > Hucho hucho. The sequence goes on along the minus strand of QNTS01000537.1, from coordinate 687,772 downwards.
AACCATACAATAAAGGTGCTGAGAAATGCTCTGTGTAGAAATGTTCATGAGTGGTTCGGAAGGTTATGGACCAAGCTCTCACAAATGATGTTTTTCCGGCTAGCATCTCAAACAACTTGGCTGCTACTGACCAATAAACATTCACGTGGGCACATAAATGGATCAGACACGGTTCTTCGTATTGAAACAAAACGTGATACACATGTTCCAAACACTGTCAAGACTTAGCATCTGCAAGAACAATCAGATCCAACCAAATGGTGGCGCTATAACAGGTACATATTTATGTCTTGATCTGTTTGACTCAGAGTCATGCAATTTGGCACACTTGCACAGCTATGTGAGTCTAGCTAACCTGTACAGTACGGTTCTGTTTGGCCTCATGGTGGCGGTGTTGGACAGGAAAAAACATTCAAGCAAGCTCATTGGCTTATAACTGCCATGTTATTTGGTAAATGTGGTAAGAAGTATAGAAGTAGCTCATCCAAAGGATGATTTGTCCAATTTGTCCTGAAGATGGTGCTGTGGGGCCAAATCCTGAACACCGGCATGGTTGCTTAAAGCTATATTTTAATTTGTGGCTGTATGTTCAAGGGATTGGGTGTTTCTATATGGCTGTTACAGTATAGTTACAGTATAATGGAACATTGTGGAACAATTAACTTTTTAATGGTACAATAGGGCAATAATGGACGAACACTCTTGTAATTATAACACATAGTAGTCTGTGGAACTGCTCTGGCCAAGTTTTTTTTTTCTCTCACTTTGATCCTCACAGCAGCACAGTTTCACTCATCCATCAAAGTGCTCTCTTTGATCCAGGTCCTGGTCACAAAGATGGATGAGTCCACAGAGTAGAGAGCATGGAACAGTCCGGGCCAACTGTAATCTCTCGATGGATGAGGCACACACGAGCAAGCATGGACACACACACCCATACACACAAACACACCCACCCACCTACACACACATACACACACACATACACAAAGACACACAGACATTTTTTCACACACACACACCTCCAAGCCTTCACTCATTAGCCCCACAACCCTTTTGAATTGAGAGTATATACCATACCAGATATAGATTCCCACTCATTCAATCAAATTGTCTAATTAGTGAATACATGTGTACTATAATCACATGCTTTTACCCATTACATTTCCACTATAATGTAGTCAATATGTACAGACAAGCCTGTCTCTTATGGACTAGATTGACATTCCGCGTGGCTGTGTTGACAAGAGTAGCAGTCAATTAGCCGGTGTACATGCAGCAAGTGGTTGAGTTAATTGGCAGAAGGGGTGGAATGAGAAGAAAAAGGAAAAGAGAAGTCCCGCAGAGTGAGGAGTATTGCCTCTGCTGCCGGCTATGACTCAGAGCATTATGGAAGAGGCAGAAAGCATATTGTCATCCCCCCACGCTCCGCCATACTAATCATTCATGCAATGCACTCCAATTGTCACTATAAACTGGTCCACTTCCCAAAGGATCACTCTCTCTCTTTCTTTCCCTCTTTCTCTTTCTCTTTCTTTTTCTCTCCTCCCACTCCCTCCCTCTCGAAAGTTTCATTTATTTTCATCTCACATTTTCCTCTCTCTTTCTCTCTTCTTCACCCTCTGTTTCACGCAGACTCCCCATATCCTCCCCCTCTTGATCAAATCTCCGCCCAGTCTTTCTTTGTCTCTCCCACAGACTCTCTCTTTCTCTCTCTATTTCTCCTCATCCTCCCTTCTATTGTGGAGATGGATATTGATGTAAACACATTCAGGAGGCTGAGTGCTTCTTTATTAGATCTCCCCTCATGGTCTCTCTCTCTCTCTCTCCCCTCCGACGCCCAGTGGCTGTGGGAATTGACTTCACTTCCAATAGGCTTCTCCCTAGCCCACCAGTCCACCCACTGCCATGTCAATGAGACACTGGGCTGCTTGATGAGATGCTCAGAGAGGGTGGGCTGGTAATGTCATTTCCCACTGCAATGAAGATGAGGGGGATGGTTCTTGCCAGTTTGCTGGAAAATCAAGCAAACAAATAGAACGGGCGATGTGAGAGGGAATTTGATGGAGCTTGTTTGCGTAAAGAGGGGAGTTAAGTGATGTGGAACGTGATTGGAGGATCTCATTTCCACCTAGCTTCTTCTGGTGGGACATTGTCCAATCATAGCTGGAATAACAACTTAAGTGTAACTTTGCACATACTCCCTGAGGTGACATCACGAGGCAGCAATAGTTATAATTTTCATGGCATCTGTAACATTTTAACCTTGTTTTAACCCATCATAACGGTAATAATACTCTGTCGTCCATGGCCCTCTCAACCGTTGTTGTCGCTGTTCTATCTCTCAGTTGATGTGTTTTACTGGAAGTTGATTTCAAACTATTTCTGAGCAGTGACATTTACTTTCATGACTGAAGGTCTATGGTTGTGTCCCAAATCGCACGTTATTCCCTATGTAGTGCATTACTTTTGACCAGGGCCCATAGGACTCATCTCACAGGGCCCATAGGACTCTGGTCAAAAGTAGTGCACTACATATGGAATAGGGTGCCATAGCATATTGGTGGTGGAGTTCTGGATGTGTTTGTAGTGTGGCCCTTATCTCTCTGTGTTTCTTTCTCCTGACCTTCTCTTCAAAGTGAATGAAAGGCATCTGTCTCACGCACAGATAAAGTAGTGCAACCTGGGTACGGGTGCCATTTTGCACTCATGTCACTTCCTCGACTTTAGACAAACAATAATCTTCACAACTCCAGTGTCCTCGTGATCTGTGAACAATATAATTTGGTAAATAATCATCAGCCATTAAACAACTGACTACTCATTTTAATAAACAATACTATTATTGGATTTTCATTCATTCATTTACAACATTTTGACCCTAAATTGACGCCACACATCTATGCTTAGTAGGCCTCATTCTTGTTGTGTGAGTTGTGTAGAATATAATAGGAGTCTGGAACACATAATTTACTATGTCAAAGTGGATGCTCTTAACTGCCTTCTCATTTGGTCTTCCTCTTTGAAAATCCTTGGACATGGCCCAGTGTCCCCACGGTCCAGTGTAGTAGTACAGAAGCTGAGCATCGCTGTCCATGGTGCTGAAATCTAAGCCTGGGTAATATTCATTAGTGCACATTGTAGCAAAATGTTTTGCAAAGGAAAACTTAAACAAGTACTTGTTATTGGACAAGTTCACATAGTCCCTCCCTGTTTCAGTCTGTTTTTACTGTTTGGTGCCTATTGAATACGACCCCGTCCTTTAAAAGTGTAACTATCATATCATGGCTTCTGTCTGACTCAAATATAGCCTACCCATGTGATGGTATTGACACTGAAGCCAAACATATTGTTCCTGTTAGGTTGTCTGAGTTTAATTTAACAATTTTGGGCTTGATAACCTTCCTCCAATCCGCTTTCAATTAATTAATGCATCATTTCACAGTAGAGCAGAGTAGATACCATAAGATGATTGAAGTTGTCAATGTCAGTGGGGTTTTTAGGTTTTTGTTGGCAGCAGGTGAAATGGTCACATCAATGGCCAAGTGACTTGCTCGGCAGCGCTGTATTAGAGAGGTATTGTGTCGCCCTGAAGGGAGACACAGGGGGATAGAGAAAGACATCGGAAAGGTTGTGCTATTGAATTTATTTGCTGACAGCTGACTGACCTTACAGATGAGACGGAGAGGAAGAGACAGAGATGGATTCCTGCATGAGCCCTGGAAACCCAAATGCACGCACGCATGCACGGATGTGCGTGCACACACACAAACACATTTGCAACTGGATGCACACACACAGGCATGTACACACATGAACAGACCAATTGGAACATTCATCTAGTGTTTTATCTCGGTCTTCTTTAAGAATGTTAATTGAGGTTCTATTTACGTCACTTGTCGGACCCTTAGTTAGCATGACCAATTACAAGGCATTTGTACTAATGTGTACAGAAGGCTGCATTAGCTAGCATGGATTAAATGAGACAGCGCAGATTTCCACTGTAGCCTTATATTGCCTTCATATAGTATAGAGCAAGCTCATTCATTTAGGGCTTCTCCCCAAGGCAGCAGGTCTGCAGGAGAGAAAGACAGGTGGGCTCATCCACACAGCAAATTGTCCCCTGTTCTAATCAGTAACCTGTTTCCCTGACCACACCGTGAAACTGCCATTTATTACTATTTGTAGTATTTTTATATTTTTAATATAATATCACACAGCTAGGGAACCGATGCTAGTGTCTCAGCTAATGACGTATGAATATCAATGAGAATGCTCTCACGTGCTCAACTCGCGTCCCTCAATGTAAAATGTAATCTCTCTCTATAAATCCCAAGATGAGACACACACATCACTAGTTCTTCTATCAGTTTCTCCACAGGAGTGAAGGGAGCTCCCGGAGATAAGATAGGAAGAACATGGGAATGGGAATGCTGTAGTGGGTATTTGGGTATATATATATATATATATATGCATCATGTAGTCCATTCAGCTTCTGGATGGACTTGCAATTACTTTCCTGGTCTTCTACCCACTTGGCCTTTAGTTTTTCCTGGCATTCCTTCCATTAGAATTCCTGTGGGATTCCAGTAGAAAAAGCTTTGGTTATAAGATTACTAAGAGGATAGGTACATTCTACTAGTCTTCCTCGCAGAGTGCTAGAGTGCAGAGTATGAGAAATGAAACATGAGTTACTCTGTGTTGCATTCGTCATCCTGCGAATTGATGGTAACACGCAGAGAACTGTTCTGTATCTATGATCCATTACTCTACCTGAGCAATTACCCTTAGATACAGAACCTTATTGATTCCCTATAACTCATGCTTTGTGCTGATCCAAAGAGCAAACAAGGAGGGTGAATTTGTCCATAGAAGCTGATCTCGGGTCAGTTTTGCATTTAAACACTTATAGTTAAGATTTGGATTAAGATGTCAAAGATGCTAATTTGTAGACTAACGGTACACCCACCCCCTTGTGGCTATCTATTGAACTGATGTGTCAAAACTGTCGTCTCGTGTCCCGAATACAACCCCCCTTGAACTCTCAGTGACCCGTGTCTCTCGCCTTCCACCCTCTCAGACAAATTGTCATGTAGGAAGAGGAGGTAAGGACAGGCAGAGAGGGGAAGAGAAAAAGGCAATAAGGAGGGTAAAGAGATGGGTGAGGGATAAAATGCTCTTGTCATCTTCATCCCTGACTCATCTCTTCAGTTTAGCACACTGTGACTTCATTCCAAACTACACCCTATTTCCTATACAGTACAGTACATTTGACCAGGGTCCATTGGTCTCTGGTCAAAGGTAGTGCACTATGTAGGGAACATATTACCATTTGGGAAGCACATCATGACTATGATCTGGAATGAACCCAACTTCCCATGATCCTGTTAGGCCTCAGGGCCACTGCTCCCTCTATCTCTCCCTTCCTCCCTCCCTCCCTTCCTCCCTCCCTCCTCTGTCCATCTCTGGCTCACAGCCCAGATCTCCCATCTCCTATAACCCTCCTGTCTTGCTGCCCTAAGCCAGTTTAGAGGATACTCAAAGCATCAATGTCAAACTTTGGAGGCAGTTTCCAATATCACTATTTCACCCTTAAAGCTTGATTTTCCATACATTATCTCCCTATGAGGTGAACAAATTTGGGATTAAACTTATTTTCAAGTGAAAGGTTTTCATTAAAATTAACAAGTAGAGCAGTTACATTTATATAGTATATAGCCTAAGTCTACTTCAACACAATATCACAGTATGGTATGAGATATTTGTTGAAATGAATTGTTTTGTATGGTGTTTATTCTATACAAGAGCAAGGTAATATTGATTAGAAAGTATTTACTTCAGCATCACTCTGTAGCATGCATACAGCTCCATTCAGTGCATGGTAAGTAATGCCTAACTTGGCTCACTAGTACTATATAGTATCACACTCAGATACACAAAACAGCAGAGACATCTACTGGCTTGGCGACATCTCGTAACAGACAGAACTCATTGTTGCACAAAGATATTGAAGAAAAAACAAAATATTTTGTTCAAGTGTAGAACCTGTGATGTCAAGGCCAACCCAAAATAATTTCAAGTTAATTAACATGTAGCGAAGAATACATATTCCCTTGATTCCATTTTTACTGACTGTTGTCTGACATGATGGATGGTGTTGTCGTGCTTTCTTGAACCCTCTTTTATGGCGAGTATTTCCAGCGCCCTATAACATCCATAATTACATTCCCATCTGTCCTATCCCCGAATCCTCCATACATCATCATCACAACAATTCCATTAATTCCCGCAGCGTTCCAAAAAAAGAACTAGGAGGGAGATAATGGCATTCAAACGCATTGGACAAAACGTTGGACAAGGTTAATCACTCAAAGCCATTTGTTTTGATATGTTTTGAAAGGGTTGGTGCTATAAAAAAGTATGAACAGGTGATAGGGATCTGTGTGTGTTGGATTTTAACTTCTACGGAAGGCCGTGCAGATCTTAATGCCTCTCTCTCTCTTTCTGTGTTTGTATGCCCTTGGTATTTGGAAGGCGCATTGTCACATGGGGGTGAACTTTAAACAGTGCGATCACAAGGGAATTAATTACCAAAAGCTTTGAGGGAAAGAGTGAGGAAAGGAAAAAAAACATGATTAAACAACAAAGACTATAATGATCAAAGGGTTACGGACATCGTTGGTCATCCTTGAAAGACTAATATTACTGCTGCGTGTTATGTTATTAGGCAAGTTTGACAAGCTGGGAACACACAAATGTACACACATGCACTCACACATACACACATGCACAAACGCGTACACACACATCAGCATACACACACACACAAACACACACACACACTTCCTACTGTACTAAACTAACAGTAACACAGCAAAGCTGTTCCAGCCAGGGAGGGTGGACGACAGCTCTATGGAGAAATATAGATGGAAGGCTAATGTGATGTAAGTAAAAAAAATTTAATTGGAGATTGATCACAGTCCGTACCAAAATCAATAATAAACCGTTTAATTTACAAACAAGATGGGCTGTATGCAATGATAGATGGATCTACCTCCGTCACGTCCATCAGCGAGACAGAAAACGTAATCTACCCACTGAAAGATAAACAAATAGTTTTGTAAAGAAAGATCACACTGATAATCATATCATGAGAGCGGTAAACAAAATATTTTCCTTTTCTCTTCTCCTGGAGACTCATTTGTTGTCTTTTCCCTCACCTGTCATTCATGTAAGGTCCATAAAAAAGACAGACGAGGCTAGGATAATCATTTTCCATTGTCAAACTATATCTGCTCACCCCCTCTTACCTTTGGGGGATACATGCATGCAGGAATGTACGCACGCACGCACACTCAGACACAAACACCTGGGATGGGCTCAATTATAATTGGATGAGCTGAGGAATGAGGTTAGCAATCCAACTCTGTTACATACAGCTCATAATGAATTATGTGGTAGAGCAGTACTACCATTCACCTGCATAGCATTGGTCTTCTGACATTCAGATAAATATCAATGTACAGTACTCGCCAATACTTAAAGTACAGCACATAGAGCTACATAATGTTGTTTAATTAGTTGGTACAACAGTGCTACCATTCACCTGCATAGCATCACCATTGGTCTTCTTACTTTCAGATAAATAACAATGTACATTACTCTCCAATATTTTAAGTACAGCTCATAGAGATACAATGACTGTGTTCCAATTGACAAGGATGCTGCCTTTTCAGGCAGCATTTCTAGGCAAGATGTCAAAATTGGCATGTCCCAATCCCAAGGTACCTTAAAATGCTTCATTAGGTGCCTTCATTATGGCGTATTTTGAAGGCTGCATCCCATCCTTCGCCGGGGAGGCTATCCCGTAACACCTTGTGGCACACAAAATTCGAAACAATTCTGATGGACACAAGTCCTCGCTTGGGAGAACATTTTCCAGAAGAATAAGGAATAACTTTGCGAAATGTAAGTATAACAACAAATTACTTTCATATGAATTTTCAATTCAAATGTTGAGTAACCGTTGTTTACCAGCCCGTTGCCAAGCTAGCTAGAACATCGTGCGCAATAGCTAGCTAACGTTAGTAGGCGATCTTGTCCTGCTTATCGGCTGTTTAGAGATTAACAACTAAACTAACTAGGCCTAATCGTACATTCAGCAATGTGTCAATCATGAATTGGGGAACTTGCTAGCCAGCTAAAGACATGTAGCAAATCGTTTTTTCCCATTTGTTTTCAGGGACTAAAGCGGACACCTGATTACGTTTCACTCCATTGCATTATATTGGCTTGGCAGGATAAAACAGTCCTGCCAGACTTGTTTGGTGGTAAGACTTTTTCTACAACAGCTGATGAAAAATGTAGGACATGCAACCAGCTGTGTTCTGTTCATTCTAGGCTTGCTAGCCAGCCAAGTTACTTGTGTCGGTTTAGCAAGCTTGCTTGCTAGCTAGCATTGTCTGTTTACCTAACGTTAATTAACTTTCTGTTGGGTTTGGTGTTACTAATTAAAATTAGAGACTAAGTTATTCTACTCTTACTGTAAACAACTGAACAAGCCTAAAAATATTCAAAACTGTTAACAAAACAATTGCACATTAATAAAGGTAGGTGTGGCTTCCAATGACTTGAACCAGCATTGAGGTTAATTTCTCCCCCTTGTCTCTGCTTGTTCAAACTTGAAGGACATATCACCCTCACAGCCTGCAGATGTAAAGAACATTAGTAATAGATTCACCCATGTAATTGTTTATCATGTAGATTTATCAGGCCATTGTCATTTATGAAGCTGTACAATGTTTACATATCCGACATTACTCATATGAAATGTATATACTGTACTCTATACCATCTACTGATTCTTGCCTATGCCGTTCGGCCATCGACTAGCCACTTTAATAATTAAAAAGTGGATGTAATAAATGTATCACTAGCCACTTTAAACGATGCCATTTATATAATGTTTACATATCCTACATTACTCATCTCACATGTATATATTGTACTCTATACCATCTACTGCATCTTGCCTACGCCGGTCAGCCATCGCTCATCCATATATTTATATGTACATACTCGTATTCATTCCTTTACACTTGTGTGCATAAGGTAGTTGTTGTGAAATTGTTAGATTACTTGTTAGATACTACTGCATGGTCGGAACTAGAAGCACAAGCATTTCGCTACACTCGCATTAACATCTGCTAACCATGTGTATGTGACAAATACAATTTGATTTGATTTGAGCTCATTCTAAAATACAGATGTCATTTTCTGTCCCAGGGCATTGCACTGTGAACAAGTCTTCCATTTAGACCACAATTAGTTGAAAGTAGGTGTTAGTAAAGGGCTGTAACAAACATGTAACTGTCCTGTGTAAAAATAAAAAAAATCAATTTGCTTTCATGTACCTCTCAAGCTTATGAATGTTGGAGGTTAATCTCCTGGAGATGTCCCTCACTTACTTATTTTGTACAATGGACTGTGTTTTAAGGACTCATGCACAGATACAGGAAAACCAATACAAATGTTAATATTTATTCAAAATGACAAGTGTTGATGTCTCCACGTTTTTGGTTTTGAGGCTTGGCTATCTGGTGCCTGTTGTTCATCTGTCTAATCCCCTGCAAGTGGAGAGAAAGGCATCAATATTACAATGCTGTATTCTGTCACGCCCTGATCTGTTTCACCTGTTCCTGTGATTGTCTCCACCCCCTCCAGGTGTCGCTTATTTTCCCCAGTGTATTTATCCCTGTGTTTCCTGTCTCTCTGTGGCAGTTTGTCTTGTATGTTTAGTCAAGTCAACCAGCGTGCTTTTCCCGTACTCCTTTTACTATTCTCCTTTTTCTAGTCCTCCCGGTTTTGACCCTTGCCTGTTTCTGGACTTTTTACCCGCCTGCCTGATCATTCTGCCTGCCTTGACCACGAGCCTGTCTATCACTCTGTACCTCCTGGACTCTGATCTGGTTTTGACCTTTTTGCCTGTCCACGACTATTCTCTTGCCTAACCCTTTGGATTAATAAACATTGTAAGACTCCAAATATATGCCTCCTGTGTCTGCATCTGGGTCTCACCTTGTGCCTTGATATAGTCACTTAATTGAATATAAATTCCTGTTTGATATGCATTTATATCATTATATTGGACATGTTATCCTTTATCACATGCCAGTATCCAGTGCATTTAGCTTACATTAGAGTTTATTGATTCCTAACCAATTGTGATATTTTGTGTTTTTTTCGCATTGTTTGTAGCTTATTTTGTACATAATGTTTCTGCCACCGTCACACAAAAAGCGCTTCTGGATATCAGAACAACAATTACTCAACTTGAACTGGACGTAGCTGTTTTCTTTAACGGTCGTAAGCGAAGGATTAAATGCTGCTCCCGGACCAAGCTCAAATCCCTGTCATTCACATGAAATGGAGACGCCGATACAGGGGACGCAGATCCGGGTGCCGTGTGAGAATTTGTTGACGAGTGGGTAACCCGCCTCTATCATCCGTCCTATTGGCGTTCAATCTATGAACGTTCAATCATTGGAGAATAAACTGGATGAGCTCCATTCGAGACTATACTACCAACAGGACATTAAAAACTGTAATATCTTATGTTAGGCTGAACAACGATATGGACAATATATGGTTGGCTGGGTTTTCAGTGCATCGGCAAGACAGAACAGCTACCTCCGGTAAGACGAGAGGTGGTGGTCTGTGTCTATTTGTCAATAACAGCTGGTGTGTTAAATGTAATAATAACTTCTTACGGAGTGGTGGGGCGCCACTCCCGACACTACCCGGTGAAATGCAAGGCGCCAAATTCAAAATCCAAAAGTTGAATTATTAAACATGCATCAATATACAAGTGTTTCATAGTCATCAAAAGCTCTGCTTCTTGGCAATATCACAGCGTTGTCAGATTTCAAAAAAGGCTTTACGGCGAAAGCACCACATTTGATTGTTTGAGGGTAGCACCTAACATATTTTTCCCATTACCATAAATTCATAAGCTATCACGGTTCACAGAAAACACATTTCACAGCGAAAACAAATCAATTACCTTTTGAAGAACTTCTGCTGAGTGCTTCCCAAGTGTCCAACGAAGATAATCCATGGTTCTTTTATTAGAAAAAGTAATGTATTATATCCATAAATCTCCGTTTGGTTGGCGCGTTATGAAAAGAAAATACAGCCTCCAATCGTCCATTGAAACGTGAAGAGAACCCGTTCAACTTATACCTATAAACTTGTCCAAGAACAATCAAACATAATTGTAAATGTATCCTTAGGAACACTTTTATGTATAAATAGTATAATATTTAAACCGGAATATAAACTGGGCGATAAGAAAGGAAAAAACCACAGAGCGCGCCAGCCGTGAACGCGCATTTACTTCTATTGACATCTGTGTGGCCACTTCCTTATTCGTCTTCTTCTCTGCTCTAAAAGCAGCTAAAAAGAATCAGAACACTTTCTCGAGACTGTTGACATCCAGAGGAAGCAATAGGTACTGCATTCATATGCCCTTATATGGGCATTTTCATAAGGGAGGCAATGTGTCAAAACCACTTTTTCCAGGACAGAAATTCCTCGGGTTTTTGCCTGCCATATCCGTTCTGTTATACTCACAGACAAAATGTTAACACTTTTAGGAAATTCAGTGTTTCCTATCCAATGGTACTAAATATATGCATATCCTATTTTCTGGGCCTGAATGGGAGGCATTTTACTTTGGGCACGCCAGGCTCTCCAAAACGGTCACCTTGTGCGCTACTCCCAAAGAAGTTAAAGATGTAGAGTAGAGTACCTCATGATAAGCTGTAGACCACACAACTTACAAAGTGAGCTTATCTATATTTTTCTTAGCTGTCTATTTACCACCACAAATCTATGCTGGCACTAAGACCGCACTCAACAAGCTGTATAAAGCCATAAACAATCATTACTACCAGCAAGTCTCATCTGCAACCAGAGGGAAAAAAACACCTTTACTCAACACACAGAGATGCGTACAAAGCTCTCCCTCATCTTTCTTACAAGCAAAAACCAAAGCAGGATGTACCAGTGACTCGCTCACTACGGAAGTGGTCAGGTGACGCAGATACTAAGGTACAGGACTGTTTTGCTAGCACAGACTGAAATATGTTGGCATTGAGGAGTATACCACATCAGTCACTGGTTTCATAAATAAGTGCATCGATGATGTTGTCCCCACATTGACCTATGTACATACCCCAACCAGAAGCCATGGATTACAGGCAACATCTGCACTGAGTTAAAGAGTAGAGCTGCCGCTTTCAAGGCTTTTACTAGCCTGAATGCTTACAAGGAATCCCGCTACGCCCTCCGACGAACCATCAAAGAGGCAAAGCATCAATACAGGACTAAGATTGAATCCTACTACACTGGCTCTGACGCTCGTCGGATGTGGTAGGGCTTGCAAACTATTACGGACTACAAAGGAAAGCCCAGTCTCGAGCTGCCCAGGGACACGAGCCTACCAGACGAGCCAAATTACTTCTATGCGCACTTCAAGGCAAGCAACATTGAAGCATGCATTAGATGGCGCAGAGAGGGTCGCCTTGCTTATAGTCCTTAGGAAACTATGCAGTATTTTTTTATGTATTATTTCTTACATTGTTAGCTGTGAACATCTTAAGTGTTATTACATAGAGCCGCAAATAACTATTGGATAAAAAAGCGATGTCAACTTACCATCATTACGACCAGGAATACGACTTTCCCGAAGCGGATCCTTTGTTCGCACCATCAAGGGCATTGGATCTAATTCCAGAGGCTGACCCAAAACAGTGTCACCGCAGTAGATGGAGCGGTCTCCTGGTCAGACTTCTTAGGCGTGCACACTACCCACCGCTTCCGAATATATTACTCGCCAATGTCCAGTCTGTAGATAGACAAAATTAGGTAGACGAAATTAGGGCAAGGGTTGCTTTCCAGAGAGACATCAGGGATTGTAACATTCTCTGTTTCACGGTAACATGGCTCTCTCGGGATATGTTGTCGGAGTCGGTACAGCCACCGGGATCCTTTATGCGTCGCGCTGACAGAAATAAACATCTCTCTGGTAAGAAGAAGGGCAGGGGTGTATGCTTCATGATTAACGACTCAAGGTGCAATCGTAATAACATACAGGAACTCAAGTCCTTTTGTTCACCTGACCTAGATTTCCTCACAATCAAATGTTGACCATATTATCTCCCAAGAGAATTCTCGTTGGTTATTGTGACAGCCGTGCATATCCCCCCTCAAGCCGATACGACGACGGCCCTCAAGGAACTTCACTGGACTATGCAAACTGGAAACCATATATTCTTGTAGCTGGGGATTTTAACAAAGCAAATTTTTAACAAAGCAACCTAAATTCTATCAGCATATTGATTGTAGCACACTTACGGGCAATAAACTGGATCACCGCTACTCTAACTTCCGCGATGCATATAAGGCCCTCCCCTGCCCTCCCTTCGGCAAATCTGACCACGACTCCATTTTGCTCCTACCGTCCTATAGGCAGAAACTCAAACAGGATGTACCCTTGGTGATAACTATTCAACGCTGGTCTGACCAATCAGAATCCACGCTTCAAGATTGTTATGATCACGCGGACTGGGAAATGTTCCGGGCAGCCTCAGAGAATAATATTGATTTATACGCTGATCTGGTGAGTGAGTTTATAAGGAAGTGCATTGGAGATGTTGTACCCACTATGACTATTAAAACCTACCCTAACCAGAAACAGTTGCGCAAAACTGAAAGCGCGAACCACCGCATTTAACCATGGAAAGATGACTGGGAATATGGCCCAATACAAACAGTGTAGTTATTCCCTCCAGAAGGCAATTAAACAAGCAAAATGTCGAAATAGGGATAAAGTGGAGTCGCAATTCAATGGCTCAGACACGAGACGTATGTGACAGGGTCTACAGGCAATCACGGACTACAAAGAGAAAACTATCCAAGTCACGGACACCGACGTCTTGCTTCCAGACTAAACACTTTCTTTGCCCGCTTTGAGGATAATACAGTGCCACCGACGTGGCCTGCTACCAATGACTGCGGGCCCACCCTCTCCTTCTCCGTGACCGACGTGAGTAAGAAATGTAAACATGTTAACACTGGCAAGGCTGCCGGCACAGACGACATCCCTAGCCGCGTTCAGAGCATGCGCAGACCAGCTGGCTGGTGTGTTTACGGACATACTCAATCTCTCCCCATCCCAGTCTGCTGTCCCCACATGCTTCAAGATGGCCACCATTGTTCCTGTACCCCAGAAGGCAAAGGTAACTGAACAAAATGACTATCACCCTGTAGCACTCACCTCTGTCATCATGAAGTGCTTTGAGAGACTAGTCAAGGATCATATCACCTCCAACTTACCTGCCACCCTAGACCCACTTCAATTTGCATACCACCCCAATAGGTCCACAGACGATACAATCGCAATCAGACTGCACACTGCCCTATCCCATCTGGACAAGAGGAATACCTATGTAAGAATGCTGTTCATTGACTAGCTCAGCATTCAACAACATAGTACCCTCCAAGCTCATCATTAAGCTCGAGGCCCTGGGTCTCAACCCCACCCTGTGCAATTGGGTCCTGGACTTCCTGACGGGCCACCCCCCAGGTGGTGAAGGTAGGAAACAACATTTCCACTTCGCTGATCCTCAACACTGGGGCCCCACAAGGGTGCATGCTCAGCCCCCTCCTGTACTCCCTGTTCACCCATGACTGCATGGCCATGCACGCCTCCAACTCAATCATCAAGTTTGCAGAAGACACAACAGTAGTGTGCTTGATTACCAACAACGACGAGACAGCCTACAGGGAGTGGGTGAGGGCACTCGGAGTGTGGTGTCAGGAAAATACCTCTCACTTAACATCAACAAAACAAAGGAGATGATCGTGGACTTCAGGAAACAGCAGAGGGAGCACCCACCTATCCACATTGACGGGACAGCAGTGGAGAAGGTAGAAAGTTTTAAGTTCCTTGGCGTACACATCACGGACAAACTGAAATGGTCTACCCACACACACAGTGTGGCGAAGAAGGTGCAACAGCGCCTCTTCAACATCAGGAGGCTGAAGAAATGTGGCTTGTCACCTAAAACCCTCACAATCCTTTACAGATGCACAATTGAGAGTGTCCTGCCCACAACCACAAGGCTCTCCAGAGGGTGGTGCAGTCTGCACAATGCATCACCTGGGGCAAACTACCTGCCCTTCAAGACACCTACAGCACCCGATGTCACAGGAAGGCCAAAAAGATCATCAAGGACAACAAACACCCGAGCCACTGCCTGTTCACCCCGCTACCATCCAGAAGGAAAGGTCAGTACAGGTGCATCAAAGCTGGGACCGAGGGACTGAAAAACAGCTTCAATTTGCATTCCGCCCCAACAGATCCACAGATGACGCAATCTCTATTGCACTCCACACTGCCCTTTCCCACTTGGACAAAAGGAACACCTACGTGAGAATGCCGTTCATTGACTACAGCTCAGCGTTCAACATCATAGTGCCCTCAAAGCTCATCACTAAGCTAAGGACCCTGGGACTGAACACCTCCCATCTGAAACTGGATCCTGAAATTCCTGACGGGCCGCTACCATGTTATAAGGGTAGGTAACAATACATCTGCCACGCTGATCCTCAACACGGGGGAAACTCAGTGGTGCATGCTTAGTCCCCTCGTATACTCCCTGTTCACCCACGACTGCGTGGCCAAGCACGACTCCAACACCATCATTAAGTTTGCCGACAACACAACAGTTGTAGGCCTGATCACCGTTAACGATAAGACAGCTTATAGGGAGGTCAAAGACCTGGCAGTGTGGTGCCAGGTCATCAACCTCTCCCTCAACGTGATCAATACAAAGGAGCTGATCGTGGACTACAGGAAAAAGAGGGCCGAGCATGCCCCCATTCACACTGACGGGACTGTAGTGGAGCAGGTCAAGAGCTTCAAGTTCCTTGGTGTCCACATCACCAACAAATAGTCCAAACACACCAAGACAGTTGTGTAGAGGGCACGAGAACGCCTATTCCCACTTAGGAGACTGAAAAGATTTGACATGGGTCCTCAGATCCTCAGCCCAATACGTCACTGGGGCCAAGCTTCCTGCCAACCAGGACCTCTATACCAAGCGGTGTCAGAGGAAGACCCTAAAAATGTAAAAGACTCCAGCCACCCTAGTCATAGACTGTTCTCAGCAAGCAGTACCAGAGCGCCAAGTCTAGGTACAAATGGCTCCTTATCAGCTTCTACCCCCAAGCCATAAGACCAGAACAGTTAATCAAATGGCTACCCAGACAATTTGCATTGATTCCCCCCTTTTTTTAAGCTGCTGCTACTCGCTGTTTATTATCTATTTATAGTCACTTTACCCCTACCTACATGTACAGTCGTGGCCAAAAGATTTGAGAATTACACAAATATTAATTTTCACAAAGTCTGCTGCCTCAGTTTGTATGACGGCAATTTGCATATACTCCAGAATGTCATGAAGAGTGATCAGATGAAATGCAATTAATTGCAAAGTCCGTCTTTGCCATGCAAATGAACTAAATCGGCAAAAAAACATTTCCACTGCATTTCAGCCCTGCCACAAAAGGACCAGCTGACATCATGTCAGTGATTCTCTCGTTAACACAGGTGTGAGTGTTGATGAGGACAAGGCTGGAGATCACTCTGTCATGCTGATTGAGTTTGAATAACAGACTGGAAGCTTCAAAGGGAGGGTGGTGCTTGGAATCATTGATCTTCCTCTGTCAAACATGGTTACCTGCAAGGAAACACGTGCCGTCATCATTGCTTTGCACAAAAAGGGCTTCACAGGCAAGGATATTGCTGCCAGTAAGATTGCACCTAAATCAACCATTTATCGGATCCTCAAGAACTTCAAGGAGAGCAGTTCAATTTTTGTGAAAAAGGCTTCAGGGCACCCAAGAAAGTCCAGCAAGCACCAGGACTGTCTCCTAAAGTTGATTCAGCTGCGGGATCAGGGCACCACCAGTACAGAGCTTGCTCAGGAATGGCAGCAGGCTGGTGTGAGTGCATCTGCACGCACAGTGAGGCGAAGACCTTTGGAGGATGGCCTGGTGTAAACAAGGGCAGCAAAGAAGCCACTTCTCTCCAGGAAAAACATCAGGGACAGACTGATATTCTGCAAAAGGTACAGGGATTGGACTGCTGAGGACTGGGGTAAAGTCATTTTCTAGATGAATCCCCTTTCCTATTGTTTGGGGCATCCTGAAAAAAGCTTGTCCGGAGAAGACAAGGTGAGCGCTACCATCAGTCCTGTGTCATGCAAACAGTAAAGCATCCTGAGACCATTCATGTGTGGGGTTGCTTCTCAGCCAAAGGAGTGGGCTCACTCACAATTTTGCCTAAGAACACAGCCATGAATAAAGAATGGTACCAACACATCTTCCGAGAGCAACTTCTCCCAACCATTCAGGAACAGTTTGGTGACGAACAATGCCTTTTCCAGCATGATGGAGCAGCTTGCCATAAGGCAAAAGTGATAACTAAGTGGCTCAGGGAACAAAAGATGGCGTAGCAGTGCAGACGTGTTTTTGTTCGTCCCCTCGTGTACTCTGTATTTTTCGTATTTTTTGTATATATTTCAATTTTATTTTCAATCTCTTTTCCATTTTTATATTAAATATACCTTCCGGTAACCTGCCTCACCCATTGTGTTACCTAACCGCTATTTTTCAGACCTTTTTATGACTGAATTCCATTGGGAGCTAGCGAGCTAACCAGCTACTAGCTTTTCAGTCATTGTTAGCTACCGCTAGCGGCCTTTAACCTACTGCACAGACACCAGCCTTTTTTAGCCCGGATAATACTCGCCAGCCTACCACCATCGGACTGTTCCTCCACTACAACGCCGGATCCCTGCCGTAAACCCTGGACCACTATACCTGATCTCCACAGCTAGCTAGCTGCCACTGAGTGACCGAGTGGCTAACGCCCCTGCCCCGGAGCCAACTCCAGCTAGCCGCGACCCAGGCGCATCTCCCAGCTAGCAACAATAATACCTCTCTCGCCATCTGGCTTGGATCCCTCTCGTCACGACGCCCCGTCGTTCCACCTCGACTGGTCTGCCGACGATTACTCCATCCGCTCTGCCTGCAACCGGCCTCCGTCGGACGTCGGAGCAGACGGTTCTACCAACCCCGGCCTGCTAACTCTTAACTTTAAACGCCGTGTCTCCTGCGTGCCGGCGTAGTAACGACTACCTCGCGGCTTCCCTGCCCCATCTATTGCTGTTCACTGGACCCTATGATCACTCGGCTACATAGCTGATGCCTGCAGGACTAATCATTAAAACCTCTTAGGGAGTGGTGGTGCGCTAGCGACCCACTTCCGACACTACCCGGTGAAATTCAAGGCGCCAAATTCAAAATCCAAAAGTTGAATTATTAAACATTCATCAATATACAAGTGTTGCATAGTCATCAAAAGCTCTGCTTCTTGGCAATATCACAGCATTGTCAGATTTCAAAAAGGCTTTACGGCGAAAGCACTACATTTGATTGTTTGAGGGTAGCACCTCCAATATTTTTTCCATTATCATAAATTCATAAACCATGCGTTTCACACAAAACACATTTCACAGAGAAAACAAATCAATTACCTTTTGAAGAACTTCTGCTGAGGGCTTCCCAAGTGTCCAACGAAGACAATCCATGGTTCTTTTGTTAGAAAAAGTAATTTATTATATCCATAAATCTCCGTTTGGTTGGTGTGTTATGAGAAAATGCAGCGTCCACTCGCCCATTGAAACGTGAAGAGAACTCATTCAACCTATACCTATAAAGTTGTCCAAAAACAATCAAACATCATTGATAATGTATCCTTAGGAACACTTATGTATATTTAGTATAATATTTCAACCGGAATATAAACTGGGCGATAGGAAAGGAAAAAACCACAGCGTGCGCAAGCCGGTGAACACTCATTCTCTTCTGTTTACCTCTCTGTGACCACTTCCCAATTCTTCTTCTATTGCCAACTAAACAAAATCAAAACACTGTCTAGAGACTGTTGACATCCAGTGGAAGCAATAGGTACTGAAATCTTACTCCCTTATGTGGGCATTTTCATAAGGGAGGGGTTCAAAATGAGTCAATGTGTCAAAATCACTTTTTCCAGGACAGAAATTCCTCGGGTTTTCGCCTGCCATATCCGTTCTGTTATACTCACCGACAATATTTTAACACGCTTAGAAACTTCAGAGTGTTTCCTATCCAATGGTACTAAATTCTATTTTCTGGGCCTGAGTGGGAGGCATTTTACTTTGGGCACGCCAGGCTCTCCAAGCCGTCACCTCGGGAGCTGCTCCC
>QNTS01000537.1:630388-668202 GCA_003317085.1 Hucho hucho | reverse complement strand
GCACATTATACCCTGAATCTATTCTACCACGCCCAGAAATCTGCTCCTTTTATTCTCTGTTCCCAACGCACTAGACGTCCTGTTCTGATAGCCTTTAGCCGTACCCTCATCCTGCTCCTCCTCTGTTCCTCGGGTGATGTGGAGGTAAACCCAGGCCCTGTAGCCCCCAGCACCACACCTATTCCCAGGCCCCAGGCACTCTCTTTTGTTGACTTCTGTAACCGTAAAAGCCTCGGTTTCATGCATGTTAACATCAGAAGCCTCCTCCCTAAGTTTGTTTTACTCACTGCTTTAGCACACTCCGCCAACCCTGATGTCCTGGCCGTGTCTGAATCCTGGCTTAGGAAGGCCACCAAAAATTCTGAGATTTCCATACCCAACTACAACATTTTCCGCCAAGATAGAACTGCCAAAGGGGGAGGAGTTGCAATCTATTGCAGAGATAGCCTGCATAGTTCTGTCATACTTTCCAGATCTATGCCCAAACAGTTCGAACTTCTAATTCTAAAAATTAATCTCTCCAGAAATAAGTCTCTCACTGTTGCCGCCTGCTATAGACCCCCCTCAGCTCCCAGCTGTGCCCTGGACTCCATATGTGAATTGATTGCCCCCCATCTATCTTCAGAGTTCGTTCTGTTAGGTGACCTAAACTGGGATATGCTTAACACCCCGGCAGTCCTACAATCTAAGCTAGATGCCCTCAATCTCACACAAATCATCAAGGAACCCACCAGGTACAATCCTAAATCTGTAAACATGGGCACCCTCATAGACATTATCCTGACCAACTTGCCCTCCAAATACACCTCTGCTGTTTTCAATCAGGATCTCAGCGACCACTGCCTCATTGCCTGCATCCGCTATGGGCCCGCGGTCAAACGACCACCCCTTATCACTGTCAAACGCTCCCTAAAACACTTCTGCGAGCAGGCCTTTCTAATCGACCTGGCCCGGGTATCCTGGCAGGATATTGACCTCATTCCGTCAGTCGAGGATGCCTGGTCGTTCTTTAAAAGCAACTTCCTCACCATCTTAAATAAGCATGCCCCTTTCAAAAGATGTAGGACTAAGAACAGATACAGCCCTTGGTTCACTCCAGACCTGACTGCCCTTGACCAGCACAAGAACATCCTGTGGCGGACTGCTATTGCATCGAATAGTCCCCGCGATATGCAACTGTTCAGGGAAGTCAGGAACCAATACACGCAATCAGTCAGGAAAGCAAAGGCTAGCTTTTTCAAACAGAAATTTGCATCCTGTAGCTCTAACTCCCAAAAGTTTTGGGACACTGTCAAGTCCATGGAGAACAATAGCACCTCCTCCCAGCTGCCCACTGCACTGAGGCTAGGTAACACGGTCACCACCGACAAATCCATGATAATTGAAAATTTCAACAAGCATTTCTCTACGGCTGGCCATGCTTTCCTCCTGGCTACCCCAACCCCGGCCAACAGCTCCGCCCCCCCGCATCTACTTGTCCAAGCCTTCCCAGCTTCTCCTTCACCAAACTCCAGATAGCAGATGTTCGGAAAGAGCTGCAAAATCTGGACCCATACAAATCAGCTGGACTAGATAATCTGGATCCTCTCTTTTTAAAACTATCTGCTGCCATTGTTGCAACTCCTATTACCAGTCTGCTCAACCTCTCTTTGGTGTCGTCCGAGATCCCAAAAGATTGGAAAGCTGCTGCGGTCATCCCTCTCTTCAAAGGGGGTGACACCCTAGACCCAAATTGCTATAGACCTATATCAATTCTGCCCTGCCTCTCTAAAGTCTTTGAAAGCCTAGTTAATAAACAGATCATTGACCACCTCGAATCCCACCGTACCTTCTCCGCTGTGCAATCCGGTTTCCGAGCTGGTCACGGGTGCACCTCAGCCACGCTCAAGGTACTAAATGATATCATAACCGCCATCGATAAGAGACATTACTGTGCAGCCGTATTCATTGACCTGGCCAAGGCTTTTGACTCTGTCAATCACCACATCCTTATCGGTAGACTCAACAGCCTTGGTTTCTCTAATGATTGCCTCGCCTGGTTCACCAACTACTTTGCCGACAGAGTTCAGTGTGTTAAATCGGAGGGCCTGTTGTCCGGGCCTCTGGCAGTCTCTATGGGGGTGCCACAGGGTTCAATTCTTGGGCTGACTCTCTTCTCTGTATACATCAATGATGTCGCTCTTGCTGCTGGTGATTCTCTGATCCACCTCTATGCACACGACACCATTCTGTATACTTCTGGCCCTTCTTTGGACACTGTGTTAACTAACCTCCAAACGAGCTTCAATGCCATACAGCACTCCTTCCGTGGCCTCCAACTGCTCTTAAACGCTAGTAAAACCAAATGCATGCTTTTCAACCGTTCGCTGCCTGCACCCGCCCGCCCGACCAGCATCACTACCCTGGACGGCTCTGACCTAGAATACGTGGACAACTACAAATACCTAGATGTCTGGCTAGACTGTAAACTCTCCTTCCAGACTCACATTAAACATCTCCAATCCAAAATTAGATCTAGAATCGGCTTTCTATTTTGCAACAAAGCCTCCTTCACTCATGCTGCCAAACTTGCACTAGTAAAACTGACTATCCTACCGATCCTCGACTTCGGCGATGTCATCTACAAAATAGCCTCCAACACTCTACTCAGCAAACTGGATGCAGTCTATCACAGTGCCATCCGCTTTGTCACCAAAGCCCCATATACTACCCACCACTGCGACCTGTATGCTCTAGTCGGCTGGCCCTCGCTACATACTCGTCGCCAGACCCACTGGCTCCAGGTCATCTACAAGTCCCTGCTAGGTAAAGCCCCGCCTTATCTCAGCTCGCTGGTAACCATAGCAGCACCCACCTGTAGCACGCGCTCCAGCAGGTATATCTCACTGGTCACCCCCAAAGCCAATTCCTCGTTTGGCCGCCTTTCCTTCCAGTTCTCTGCTGCCAATGACTGGAACGAACTACAAAAATCGTTGAAACTGGAGACACTTATCTCCCTCACTAGTTTCAAGCACCTGCTGTCAGAGCAGCTCACAGATCACTGTACCTGTACATAGCCCAACCAACTACCTCATCCCCTACCGTAGTAATTTATTCATCTTGCTCCTTTGCACCCCAGTATTTTTACTTTGCACATTCATCTACTGCACATTTACCATTCCAGTGTTAAATTGCTAAATTGCTGTACTGTAGTTACTTTGCCACCATGGCCTATTTATTGCCTTATGTTCCTTATCCTACCTCATTTGCACACATTGTTTTTTTCCTACTGTATTATTGACTGTATGTTTGTTTACTCCATGTGTAACTCTGTGTTGTTGTATGTGTCGAACTGCTTTGCTTTATCTTGGCCAGGTCGCAGTTGTAAATGAGAACTTGTTCTCAACTTGCCTACCTGGTTAAATAAAGGTGAAATAATAATTATTTTATTTTTTTAATCAATATTTTGGGTCCATGGCCAGGAAACTCCCCAGACCTTAATCCCATTGAGAACTTGTGGTCAATCCTCAAGAGGCGGGTGGACAAACAAAAAAACACAAATTCTGACAAACTCCAAGCATTGATTATGCAAGAATGGGCTGCCATCAGTCAGGATGTGGCCCAGAAGTTAATTGACAGCATGCCAGGGCGGATTGCAGAGGTCTTGAAAAGAAGGGTCAACACTGTAAATATTGACTCTTTGCATTAACTTCATGTAATTGTCAATAAAAGCCTTTGACACTTATGAAATGCTTCTAATTATACTTCAGTATTCCATAGTAACATCTGACAAAAATATCTAAAGACACTGAAGCAGCAAACTTCGTGGAAATAAATATTTGTGTCATTCTCAAAACGTCTGGCCACGACTGTACATTTACATCAATTACCTTGACTAACCTGTACCCCCGCACATTCTCAGTACTAGTACCCTCTGTATATAGCCTTGTTATTGTTATTTTATTGTGTTACTTTTTATAAACTTTTGCTTATTTGGTAAATATTTATGCTTATTTGGTAAATACTCTTATTTTTTCTTAAAACTACATTGTTGGTTAATTTCTTGGTAAGGTCTACACACCTGTTGTATTCAGTGCATGTGACAAATAACATGTAATTTGATTTGACTTGAAGTAGCCTGGGCCTTCTTATCTAGTTAGTATGCATCATATCACCTTTCAATATTAGTTATCAACTAATTTAAAACCTTGTTATCCTGAACATCAGTGTCATTTAATATTATGCACAGGTGTGATAGTTGTATAAATTAATCACAATCTAAGCCTACTCATAAAAACATTAGCAGTTCTAATGCAATATTAGCTTCCCAGTGAAACACCACTATTCTGGCTATTAATCATTCTTAAACATCAGTAAAATCTCAAAAAATCCTATCCTGTATCATGCATGCAAGCTGCAGACCAAGCATTATGAGAGAGGAGGACCCTAAACTGTAGTAAAATTATTCTGGTCGGTCCCAATTTAATTTATGAGGAGATCGATTCTGTTACTTGTTATTCAGGTCAAATATTTCAATTTTGTGGTAATTGTAAACGGAATTGCTAGCACTCGTTTTTCACAATCAGTGGAACGCGAATGCGTTGTCACGTGGAACTACCTTCGAATCCCGTCTTAAATGGCAGTTACCTACTGGAAAGTGCTACCTACTTAGGTAGATGCCTTTGGAGGCAGGTAGGCAGCAGGCAGTTGCCTTTGGATTGGGACACAGCCAATATGTTATCTTTAGTTCTGTGCTACAGCAGCACTTGGATACCATTCACCTGCTCAGTATCCTCACCAGTCTTCTAACTTTTAGATAAATAACAACCTTCAAAGGAAGTGTTACCCAACATTACCCTCCAATATTTAAAAATACAGCACATAGAGACAGAATATGTTCTCTTTAAGCTTCACTATACCATTCACCTGCTCAGCATCCCTATTGGTCTTCAACTGCCTAACCCAGACCGTCAGAAGATTCCTTATTCCCTGCAATCTTTATCAGATGAGTGTATGATTAAAGTCTAAATGCATGTCCCGTCAAGACGGCCCAGGTTTTATTTCAATTTCAAACTTCTGTCCCAAAAATCTTTTCTGAAAGATAATTTACTCTGCATGTGTAATGCGTTAAAAGTCCACACGGTGAAAGAGAAGGAAATTAAAAGGAGAAATGGGAAAAAACTACAACAAAGTGATTATGCTGACACTATTAAACACTAGTTTCTTTTACAGTGTCTCATTTATGGAATATTGGGAGTGAAATTGGAGCTCTCCCCATCTGATCAGGGTTGGGTAGGTTAGTTTATAAATGTAATCAATTACAGTTACTAGTTAGCAGTCCAAAATTGTAACCAGTAATGTAATTTTGGGATTATCCAAACTCAGTAATGTAATCTGATTACTTTCAGTTACTTGACTGAAAAAGACAAAAATAAATATTCCCAAATTAATGACATCTATTGCAGAATAAATCAATGTTATAGTTTACATTGCTGGATGTTGCATTTGACATTTACGTCATTTAGCAGAGGCTCATATCCTGAGCAATTTACAGGCGCAAATAGGGTTAAGTGCCTTGCTCAAGGGCATATTGACAGATGTTTTACCTAGTTGGCTCAAGGATTTGAACCAGTGACCTTTTGTTTATTGGCCCAATGTTCTTAACTGCTAGGCTGCCTGCCAACATTATACTTAATTGGTTGGTTATGTAGGCTTCTTCTAACCCATTGCTTTCTACTTTAATACAGCTAATAATACAATTAGGCTATATCTTTACATTATAAACCAAACTCTGTCAGATTTACAGTCATTCCAATTAATTTAATAGCCCTTGAACTTCAAGAATAGAACATGGAAATATGGGAATATAGATTATGGCCAAATTGTTTAACCTGAGCATAACCCAAAAATGAAGGATTTATTAGCCTACTCTGTTGTTTATGATTTTGTTGTGAGGACTGATTGGGCTCATTGCTTCGAGTTGAAAAAGGAAATACTGCTCTCATGGAATGGCATGCTTTGAGCACTACCAAAAAGTACTATTTGTATGTGAAAAATATTTGCTATATGCTGGATTTGCAATAGGCCTATCGTTTATGTTTTTGTTGGTGACACTTTGATATCACAATAATTTGCATCTGTTTAAATCTATCAAAAGTGTGCGTTTGACTGTTTGTCCGTTAGGCCTATGGATTACATTTTTTGAATCAGCGTGAATTCAATTGAGCCATAAAAGCCCCATTTGTGTCTTAATTAATCTAGTTTTTGACAGTATGGAGCACAATACTATGGAGGAGTTTAGAAGGGAGGAACTATAACGACACAAGGCGAGACCCAGATGCAGACACAGGACACAGACACAGATGGTTTGAGCTCTGGTATTTCTTATAATCCAAGGGATAGACAAAAGGCAGGTCGTGGACAGGCAAAGATCATAACAAGGTCAGAGTCCAGGAGGTACAGAGGGGCAGGCAGGCTCGAGGTCAGGGCAGGCAGTATATTCAGGCAGGCGGGTTCAGAGTCAAGGCAGGCAAGGGTCAAAACCGGGAGAACTAGCAAAAGAGAGATAAGAAAAAGCAGGAACATGGAAAAACATGCTGGTTGACTTGACAAGACGAACTGACAACAGACAAACAGGGAATAAATACTCAGGGACTAATGGGGAAAATGGATTGCACCTGGAGGGGGTGGCAGGCAGGCTCGAGGTCAGGGGCAGGCAGAGTGGTCAGGCAGGTGGGCTCAGCGTCAGGACAGGCAAGGGTCAAAACCAGGAGATAGAGAAAAAGAAAGACTGGGAAAAACAGGAGCTGAGAGAAAAATGCTGGTTGACTTGGCAAACAAGACGAACTGGCACACAGACAGAAAACACAGGTATAAACCCAGGAGATACATGGGGAAGATGAGCGACACTTGGAGGGGGGTGGAGAAAGACACAAGGACAGGTGAAACAGATCAGGGTGTGACAGGAACTCCCTCAAACATTAATTCCATAGGCTGGGATCCGCACTATGCAACTGTTGCAAGAGCACATTTTTCACTGGCTGTCCTCTGGTCGCAAAAACAATGATTGATAGGCAACTTAAATTTTTTCAATTCAACAATTTTTGGGTTAAAATACATGTATACATTTATGAACAGCCATCCACAATTACCACAATCCGTTAGGCGCAAATTTTTAAATGAGAGAGCAGCAGTGTGATTCACATCAGTAATGAGTGATATCTGTATCGCCCGTAAGCTACACTGCTGTCTTCCTTACCACCAAGCGTTTATTCAAGTTGAAAAATCTTTGGATGACGACAGCAGTAGCACCAATGGAAGACATAGCTTGGACTGTAGCCTAAAAGCCTATTCCTGCTCTTTTCCCGCGATCCATTAAACGCATTTGGTGTGCCATCATTGTGATCTCTGACTTGCGTCAGACTCGCTCAGGCGGAACAAACGGTACACTTTTTCAATGTGACCATCTTTGCAGAGAATAGGCTAACCAGGATAAATTAGGAGACAGAAGAACATTTGCCGTAACGATTTAAGTTACATTGTAGTAACAATGTAAACATCTTTAACTACAAACTGTAATTACAATGTACTTACCCATGAGCAAGCAACTTAATGTAACGTGAAGTGACATTTTAATTACTTTGTAGTTACAATGTAACCTTTGCAGTACATAGTCTAACCAGGAGAAATAAAGAGATAGGAGAAACATTTTCAGTTTAACTTTTCTTTAATGGATTTGACAAAGATTCAATTGCCCATTTCAGACTCAAAGCAATAACTATTTTATTTATTAAAACGTACTAGCACAGGCTGGTGGTAAAGCTAGCTAGCGAACAAGCATTTTCCCCCTCATTCACTAATGTAGCTAGCTAGCTAGCTAAGCACTGGCACAATGTCAACAAGTTTTTCAATGTTTTCCAGCAATAAACATTACAAAATCATCATGAAACGCAGAAGGGTTGTATGCTTACTACCCTGCATTTTATGCAGAGACCAGTCAGAGGCCTCAAGCCATCTCTACAGAAAAGTACACATGTACATGTGAAGTGGGGGGTGAATGGGTCATGCTCCTCTTCCACCTAACGTATCTTCTCCTGTGTCCATGGAGAGTATCTCTATCATGAGGAGTCGTATCACATAAGCCCCTTATCCCCCATTCAGAAGCACCACCTCTGTGCTCTGCTTTCCATTTCAATCTGTTTTCAGTGTAATAGAATTTGCTTTACCTCCCTTCACATCCCTCTCTCTCTCTCCCGATGGGCAGATTTATTCGCTGTTGTCTCTCTCTCCAATCTCTTTAGCCGTATGTTTTCATGCCATCCCCAATGGTTGAAGAAGCTGGTGTCACGGGTCACCGGAGCTGCTGAGAGCTCCTCTTTCATATCTTTCATTTTCTCTCTCCCCCTATTGCCGGCGCTCCGAGATCTCAGCTGCTTTCGCCTCTCGTTGGAGAGCCGCGGTGTCAACAACCTCCCCATGCACCCCGCGAGGGCGAATGACTAGCGCTCTCCAGCTGCGCCTTCAATTACCCGCTGTGCACCGAGCTCATACAGGCCCCAGCGAACCATCGGGCTATCTGCTGGGTTTCTTGGCACGCCATATGCCAAATTCCTGCCCGTCGAGATGCCTGTGGAGGAGGCACAGCATCTGTTAAGCCCTCAGTTTTTAAGGCAAACAGTCCGGTTGGAAAGAAAAGTGAGCTTTGTATTGTGTAGTAAGCATCCATTAGGGATACAGCTTGACCTCTCTTGACATCTCACCCCAAAGAGTTTGGTTTGGATAACAGCCTTCAATTTTTATATAAAGCTTAAAAATATAGAATTTTTATCGGTAGATTTTTTACATGTATTATTCATGATTACTTCAGGCTTTCTGATTTTTAACTTGTGTAAAGGTGAAATCCAGGCTTCTATCAATTAAAAACGCTGCTGTTGGTTTTGAATATATCCTTTTTGCCGATGGTGTTTGTTTAACTGTTGCTGTAAATGTATGGTGGTTTGTTGCTGTAAACAAGTTGTTTACTGTCCTCTGTGAGCTGTTAGTAAATACCGAGTATTTCAGTATATTGTATTTATAATACCTTACAGTCTCAGTGAGCTGGGCGCATATAATGGTTCTCCTATACCCTTATTAGCATTTTTCAAAGCTGTACTGTATGAAAGCTCTTTCAAATAAAGTATCTAAAACTAACACCTACTCTTTCAAAGAGTCCTCAAGTTACCCAATCTCAATCAATCATGTTCTTGTGACCTCGAGAAACAAAACAAAAACACAATTGCTTGTACAAATGCAATACATGCGAAAAGTTAGAGTAGAAAAAGATCCAACTCTGAATACAGTACTCCCACAAATTCAATAGCCTCTTGTTCCGCAGAGAATACAGAGAACAGAGCTAGATGTACTCTTTAAGTTCTCATTCACTGAGCGGATGTGAAAGACAAATGTCAATCATCCAAAGTCTTTCTCAGCTAGCTCTTCATCTAGACAGTGTTGAGGCCTGAGCCTGAGGCATCGCATGCACCATCTTGGAACGAGTCTGCCTAATTTGTATGTTTGTACGGTGTCCATATTAGGACACAGCCTCAGTCTCAGCAGGATACTGTACCTGTGTTTTCAAATCAAATGTTATTTGTCACATACACATGGTTAGCAGATGTTAATGCGAGTGTAGCAAAATACTTGTGCTTCTAGTTCTGACCATGCAGTAAAACAGTAATATCTAACAAGTAATCTAACAATGTATAAACCGGTACCAGTTTTAGTAGTGCTTTGACATGGTTATTCATGGTGTGTCTCTGTCGGCGAGAGCCAAGATGGATGACTTACAGGTGAAGTAGCATAATTAGCTGCTTAGGTCCAGGACGTTAACTTTCATTATTATTAATGTCCACAATTCTCCCTCCCACCTCCACCCGAATCTGTATTATAAATTAGTCCCCCATCTTTTTCATAATGTAAATGTCTTAAAACTCAGACTTGTAGAAGATATGGGAAAACCCAGGCAGAGGAACACTTAATATGCCACTCAGTATCTTCAGTGGGACCTTATATAGACAGGTGTGTGCCTTTCCAAATCATGTCCAATCAATTGAATTTACCACAGGTGGACTCCAATCAAGTTGTAGAAACATCTCAAGCATGATCAATGAAAACAGCTGAGTCTCACAGTCTCATACCAAAGGGTCTAAATATTTATGTAAATAAGTTATTGTTTTTTATTTTTAATACATTTGCAAACGGTTTTTGCTTTGTCATTATGGGGTATTGTGTGTAGATTGATGAGGGGGGGGGGGGCAATTTAATCCATTTTAGAATACGGCTGTAACGTAGCAAAATGTGGAAATAGTCAAGGGGTCTGAATACTATCCAAATGCACTGTATATACTGTATATTTTAATGTCATAGTTACCAGACAACTCCATTATTTATTTATTTAACCAGGCAAGTCAGTGAAGAACAAATTCCTATTTACAATGACGGCCTAGGAACAGTGGGTTAATTGCCTTGTTCAGGGGCAGAACGACAGATGTTTACCTTGCTCGGGGATTCAATCTTGCAACCTTTCGGTTACTGTCCCAATGCTCTAACCACTAGGCTACCTGCCACCCCATTACACCCAGAAGTTTCTTCAACCAGTGAATGCTAGCGATGGCTAGCTATGCTAGCTATTCTACCTATCTGTCTTAATGAGTGTTAGCATGCTAGTAGCACACCATGGGGTGTGGTCATTTTAGATGGTCATTTTATGGATCATTAGGTATTTGATTTCAGATTTTAGGACCCCTTTAAGGTATCAAAAAATATAAATAACAAATTATTTGATCAAATATAATCTACTGTAGCCCAGGGAAACGCACTGAGTAACACATTCATACATGTATCATTAGAAACAAGGTTTTGAAGTGTCTGTCCTATGTCTAGGAGATATAAGAAAGCTCAAGAAATATATATTTTTTACACATATTTAACCCCTTTTTTGGGAAGGCACAAATTTACCTCCATACTTCCATTCGTTTTTTAAAACTGGTACCAGTTACCTTCAGACCAGTCCTGTGACACTTGTGGGAGTCGTAGAGCAAAACGGAGAACACTATCATGTTCGTGAGAGTCTCCCCTTTCCATAGTTTGTAGGACGCTACAGATGTTTTAGTGAGAAGACAGATTTTTGGGATGTCTCATGGTCTGACAAACACTGTTCTAGCTCTGTAGGTGGCAGATGTAGAAGTGCGAAATAGGCGGATGCGGTGGATTGAGAGGCATCCAATGAGAGGCATCTATCTTAATTAATGATGCCCATTGATTCTTTAAGAACGTTTATGTCTTAGCAGTATAATACAACTGCCACACTGGTATGTAGTATCATAATAGAGAATTAATGACATTTTAGTCAATTGTGTATCTATTTATTGTTTTTTGAGTATTGACAATAACAATCTAAATGTCTGTCAATCTTTGCATGCATAGCTCTGTCTTGAATGTCATCACAACAGCACCTACTGCTTCACAGAGCTGTGACAGAATGGGCGATATGGAGAGGCTGAATTCTAGGTCCAAAAGGCTCCTTAACAGCTTCTAACCCCAAGCTATAAGAAGACTGCTGAACAGTTAATCAAATGGCTACCCGGACTATTTACAATGCCTCCCTTTTTTTACTCTGCTGCTACTCACTGTGTATTATCTATGCATAGTCACTTTACCCCTACCTACATGTACATAAGACCACAATTACCTCGACTAACCCGTACCCCAGCACATTGACGCGGTACCGGTACCCCCTGTATATAGCCTCGTTAAAACAATAAAGTTGTTTTGGATTGGGAACGTTTTCCATATCCATATTGGCAGACTGATAAAGAGTATTTCATATTGAATGTGTAAGGTTGGTGGTAGTTTATTCCGCTTAAATCTGAAGATCAAACAGCCTGTATGCAGGAGTGTGTGTGAATACTGCTGCAGGCGAAATTGCACTTTCTGAACTTTGTGTGAAGTCAGTCACAGACACAGACGTTGTAAAAACGAGGGTCGCACTCACAAAGACAACAAGTTATTTTGTGTGTGTGTGTGTGTGTGTGTGTGTGCGTTTGTAGGTGCATGTGAATGCAAGTAAGTGCTAAAGAGAAAAGCAAATATCTGATGTATCAGAAGATTACGCTTTCTAAGAAACTGAAGTTATACTACAGCTTTACTTTAAATCTGATTCTGTAAATGTTTGCATGCATTTCTTCTCTGAAAAGGGAAAGTCGATTAGTACTTTTTTACACTAGCCTCCCCACAGGCTACAACAGAGAATTTAGAGTTTATATTTTTTTGCCTCTCCAATGACAAATTAGCACAGAGGACCACTGCAAATTGCCAGGCATCATTGCTAAGTCATCAACACAAATGGTACACAAGTCTTTTCTGAAATGGCTCTAGTAGTGGGGTTGGTGAAAGATGTTGCACTAGAGTCGTGGCTGGTTTGAATCATTGCTAGGAACAGACACCATAATATTTGTTTCCTCAAGGATCCTTCTGTGTTTTCGATATAGGACCGAGAAAAATGGACAAGTGGCTTTTCGCCCCATTAGCCAAGAGGAACATTTCTTACAGTCCCCTCAATTACTTTGGCACCTTCTTCCCCCGTGAGCGGCACCTCTTCCCCAAAGCCGTTTGTCATACCTGGGTCATCGAGAAGCATCGCCCTTCACTCTGGTCTTGTGTTTCCCCCAATGTCCTATGGCCAATTGCATCATGCCGAGAATGTAACCGTACACGGTGGTCTCAGATGGGAGCACACTGCATGCATGTGGTAAGCTCTTGAAATCCTCCTGAGAGACTGTGTGTGTCTGTGTCTGTGTTGAGTATGCTCAACACAGGGACTGATGCTGAACACTACGCCCGCTTAAGCTACCATTCCTGCCTAATGGCAGATAATTCCGACTTTTTGTCTCTCTTAAGCAGTTTGGATCATTTCCATAGAAATGAGTTCTAGATCTAGAGATGGATGCACAAATTCATGCACATACGCACACACACACACACGCACACACACACACACACACACACACACACACACACACACAGCAAACTCGTCCACCCCCACTCTCTGAGGCCCAATCACACAGAAACAATAAACACTCAACACTCAACAAGGAAGTCAGAGGGAAGACGTGATGAGGAATGGATCTGAGGATTCACTTCATGTTTACCAAAGGTGGGCAAAACTGTCGATGTGCCCTTGAGCAAGGCCCTTAACTCTAATTTACTCCAGGGGTGCCGTACTACTATGGCTGACCCTGTAAAACAACATGGTGTATTTCACTACACCTATCTGGTGTATGTGACAATCATATTATTTTTACATATGAGGACACCAAGGTACGGACCTCTGTAATTTGCTGTAATAAAATATATATATTTTTTTTAATCTATTGTTCATATTAAGAAAATCAATTACGGATCAACGTCTAAATATTTCTCCCAACGTTGATCAAAGCTCAGAACGCTTATATTCTCTATCTGAGTTCTAATTGCGCCTGCTTCTTTGCAAACGAATGGAATCATGTTGTTCGGATTTGCCTTTTTAGCAGCACATTCACCACTCTCTCAACTAACCGCCCTCTCGTGGCACAAGGCCTGAGAGGTGAAACGAACTACCCCAGCTCGGAGTCGGCGCAATAGGCAACTAGAGACACTACTGACATTGTGTTTGCGAGATTCCAGACAAAAGGCCATTTTAAAACTGTCCCACGACTCCTGCCGTGTCTACAGACATCCCCCCAAACAAACAAAAACTGACTCGGGGAGAATGAGTAGTAAATTAATAGTAAATAAAGTAGTAAATAAATACAGTCATTCAGGAGGCTAGCTGCTGGCAGAAACTTATACTGCAATAACGTTGAAGGGCTCTGGCTAGTATTACTTAGAAGGGTGAAGTAAGAAGCTGAAGTTAAACGGAGCCTACCTCAACAGGAGCAAAAAATAGGGTTCTAAGTTCTCATAATAACTTTGCTTTACAGAGAGTAGGCTACTGTGACAGACATGATGTGGCACTCAGTGGTCAGGTTGAGGCAGTATTCAATGCATGCAGGAGGAAGCAGAGCAGAAAGAGAGATAGAGCAGAAAGAGAGATAGAAAGGAAGCAAGCACAGAGAGTTTAGTACCTTAATTCCCAAACCTGAGATCGGGGCCATGTGGGATCCCCTGAGAAAATCTGTACTAATCTTATCAAACAAGTTAGGAACTTTAAAAATAAGACATGTTTCAATATCAACATCTCCCCATCACCTATCTTCCCTATAGGCCTACATTAAAATGCAAACAATACAGTTCTACATAATACGTTTTCGTTTATATCGGTGGTTGTTCGTCTTATCCAATCGACCACTGGAGTTTAAAGATGACCCATTACCCACCTATTTTTTACCACTACATCACTGATATTAATACAGAATCGTAAATAATATTATAATTCATGTGAATGTGATAATACGATAATCTGTGTGCTACATTGATGTCTGTTTGTGCGGAGCTTGATTAGTAATGCCTAGGAATACAAATGTGAATGAGGATTTTATGCAATTCTTAATGACAACTGACTGAACAGTCGCTGATTCTATGTGTCAGTGTGAATCATTTCTCAGATATCCCCCTTTCAGGGGTATAACAGCAATCAGACATAACAGTGCTGCTCATTGGGGCCATGACCCAACCTTTCCCGGGATGGCCTAATCTTCTCCCTAGCGGCCTGGCTCACGCTAACAATCCACAGTGGCCATTAGGAACAAATGGAAGCCTCTTCTGTATCACTATTCACTTCCAGGGAGTACTCTTTTTCTAACACCAGGATCGATCGCCGCCTCCCTCCCGTTCCTTCCGCCGGTGTAGTTAAAGGTGGGCGGAGGAGCCAGAGTGCTGGAAAATCTTCTAAATGTCACAGGTTGACGACTAAATTGGCACGCCGGCATGCAGGAACGGCAGGGGGTCTGGAAATGTAGCGAAGAAAATGTCATTTGGTGTCGGAACCACGAGGCACTCATCTGTGCTGACAGGCAGCGCAGCGGGCATTGTGAGCTAATGCCCGCCTGTCTGACGCAGGTGTTGGAGATGGACGCTGTCTAAACCAATATCTGTCACGTCCAGCCCTGGGTTTCCGGCTGGCGTGTTTAGTTTGTTTTGGTTAGTAGGGTTTTTTGGTTCTAGGTGGTATATTTCTATGTTGGGTTGATGGTTCCCAATTAGAGGCAGCTGATTGTCGTTACCTCTAATTGGGAACCATATATATGTTTGTGGTTTTCACTGGGGTTTTTGTGGGTCATCGTTTGTTGTAATATGTTTTGTGGTGTGTGCACGTTTTAGCCACACCGGAGTTACGATGTTTGTTTGTTTGTTTGTTTGTTTGTTTGTTTGTTTGTTTGTTTGTTTGTTTGTTTGTTTGTTTGTTTGTTTGTTTGTTTGTTTGTTCGTATTGTCCCAGTTACGTGTGAAATAAAATATGTATACTGGAAGCATCGCTGCGTTTTGGTCCGTCCCTAACGAAGAACGTGACAATATCCATAGTGCACCTCTCACTCAAAACGGCAAAGGACTTACTTAGTTCATGTTTGAGCTGGACACTAATATAATATCAGGTGGGATTTAATAAAGTGTGGTGTGATATACACATACAGTACCTAGAATTAAACGTTAGCACAATAAAGATAACTTAACAAACATTTTGGAGTGTTTAACCTCAGCTTGAGCACTGTGGGATATATGGATAACTTCACGAAAAAAGTATTTATTCAACATTGGATGGAGTAAATGAATCAGAAACAGACCTGGGTTTTAATACTTACAAATATAACAAATACTTTTTTTGTTTGATTGAGTCAGCCTGGAGGGCCAGTTGGGCTGGTTTGCAATTGTGGGACTTTTCTATTGGTGGATTGAACCATGCAAACTCAAACAGGCAAAGATGACTCTTTTAATCTATCTTTGAAGTAGTTGCATCCCAGGTCTGCTCAGAAAAAAATATATGCAACAGTAAAACCATATCACCTCTTTGAGGCCATTATAACCTCATTGGAGTTCATTCAATAGACTTTTTAATAGTTATTTTAGTAATAGGTGATTTACCCTTTGGTGCCCTTCTTGTTAATCTCCAATCGTAATGATCTACTGGATTTCTCTACTTGATCTTTGACTTGGGTTGCATCCCAAATTGTACTCTATTCCTTATGGGCCCTGGTCAAAAGTTGTGCCATAAATAGGGAATAGGGTTCCATTTGGGACACAAACCTGAACTCAATAGTTATTCTGTAGCTTCACCAAATAGATTTTTCTAATCAGTGTCCTACTGCTCTTTCCCATACACAGGAGGGGAATGGGAACACAACAGACATTTTAAAGATGCAAAGCAGCCAACACCTTTTGTTAAACCTGCGATAAACTGAATTAGCATTTGTGCCACTAAGATACATTTGCTTGTTGTCTATTTTGCTTCTCTTCCCAAATTGACTCTGTTCAATGCCTGGTGGAGCAAACAAATTGTGTTCAAAATCACCATGTTGTAGCTCAAAGATGGAAGGGCCATCAATTCTATAGAACTTTCTCTTTTTATTTCACTCATCTACGACCAAGGGCTGGATTCAATCCGTAGTGCCAAAGATCAGCGTTATATCCTGAATTGAAATTTAAAGACAACGTTTCCACGTTAGCGGAGACTGCATTCACGGTAAACGCTGCATATGTCGGCTCAATCGAAAATTACCTTAACATTTCAACGCTGATATTTGGCGTAACGGATTAAATCCGTCCCTAAGTGTAATAATGACTAGTATACAGGAACTTTAGGGCTTTGATGGGCTAGTCCCATGAGTGCTGTTCATGCTCATTTTATCTACTTATAGTTGATGGAAATTCTAGAATTGTGCCACTCATTTCTGCAGTGATATTTATTTTTATTCATAGCTTATCAATTTGGCATGAAGGTGGATGAACAGTCCTGAAGTTATTCAATTTATTTGATAACATTCAAAATCAACAACTCCCTTTTCTTATTGCTTGTAAATCCATGATAATTCATGTGTTATGTATTACCATGGGGATGTATTACTGCAGGGTGGGGGGGTTGACTAATTGTAATGTATCATAGTTTATTTAATCTCCTCCCTCCATTAATTTGAAGGTGTGTCCACATACTTCCATCCATGAGTCATATGTTTCAAATTTATGGGGAAATAATTGAAATGACGGCAAATCTTCACATGACTGTGGCTTTAAATCTAAATCTGTTTCAGCCCACCAGCCATAGAGGATAGGGATATAACCAGAGAAATGTGATGAGGACACAGCTCACACAGGGCGATACTGCATACAAAGCAGGCATGGCACTCGAGGACATACATTCTCTATGACGCTATGATCTAGGAATGCATGGCTCATGACAGGGCTTCCCCATGCATCAAAGCGATTTGTGGAAACCAGAATATAGAAAAAGGAGTTATGGCGATTCCACTAAGCATCAACAACGCAGTTACTGTAGTATGTCTATTGATGGGACCTTCATGATACCCATAGTGTACAGTAAGAGAGTGTGTGAAGCAAGACTGACACCTAGAGGTGTTGGGGGATATTTATCATAAAGAACTACATTCTCTTTATTCCTGTGTAGAAGATGGACAGATATGTAAAAATACCATTGCACAAAGCATCTCAGAGTAGGAGTGCTGATCTAGGATCAGGTTTTCCCTCTTATTCATTATGATTAAGGCAAAACTGACCCGAGATCAGCACTCCCACTCCCCGACACTTTATAAATACGGGACAAAATCAAAAATGTTGCCTGTTGTCCAGGGCACATATTCATAAAGCGTCTCAGAGTAGGAGAGCTGATCTAGGATCAGGTCTTCCCACTTATTCATTATGATTTAAAAATAAAAACTTATTCTAGATCAGCACTCATACTCTGAGAGACTTTATGAATATGGGATAATCTACGATTTTACCTATTTCCCATGCATGTTAGCAGTTTCCGTTGATCACACATGGATGCATCCCAATACGTAGCTTGTTTTGTCATGGGCTGTTTGTCACAAGTCATGGTCATAAAGTTATGCTTAGAGTATCTGTGTAGAGGTCAGCTATTGTGAGCAAATGCTTTGACAGAGCTTGAGTCATCTTGATCCAGTATCACTTAATCCATCAGACACCGTGGAGCCAAAATGCCAAGTCAGGCATCGATCAAAAGGGTGGCCAAGACAAACAAACACATCAACAGAGATAAGTGCATACTGTGACTGCTTATCTATCAATTGAAATGTGTGCATACACCTGCTCATCGAACATCTCATTCCAAAATCATGGGCATTAATATGGAGTTGGTCCCCCCTTTGCTGCTATAACAGCCTTCCACTAGATGTTGGAACATTGCTTTGGGACTTGCTTCCATTCAGCCACAATAGCCTTAGTGAGGTCGGGCACTGATGTTTGGCGATTAGGCGTGGCTCTCAGTCGGTGTTCCAATTCATCCCAAAGGTGTTCGATGAGGTTGAGGTCAGGGCTCTGTGCAAGCCAGTCAAGATCTCGACAAACCATTTCTGTAAGGACCTCGCTTTGTGCACGGGGGCATTGTCATGCTGAAACAGGAAAGGGCTTTCCCCAAACTGTTGCCACAAAGTTGGAAGCACAGAATTGTCTAGAATGTCATTGTATGCTGTAGCGTTAATGTTTCCCGGCAGGTAGCCTGGTGGTTATAGTGTTGGACTTGTAACCGGAAGGTTGCAAGGTCAAATCCTGAGCTGACAAGGTAATAATCTATCGTTCTGAACAAGGCAGTTAACCCACTGTTCCTTGTAACTGGAACTAAGGAGCCTAGCCCGATCCATGAAAAACAGCCCCTCCTCCACCAAACTTTAAAGTTGGCATTATGAATTTGGGGAGGTAGCATTATCCTGGCATCTGCCAAACCCAGATTTGTCCGTTGGACTGCCATATGGTGAAGTGTGATTTGTGACTCCAGAGACATTCCACAGCTTCAGAGTCCAATGGTGGCGAGCTTTACATCACTTCAGCCGACGCTTGGCATTGTGCATCTTAGGCTTGTGTGCGGCTGCTTGGCTATGGAAACCCATTTAATGAAGCTCCCAACAAACAGTTATTGTGCTGACATTGCTTCCAGAGGCAGTTTGGAATTCAGCCATGTTGCAACCGAGGACATACGATTTTCACACGCTAAACGCTTCAGCACTTGGCAGTCCCGTTCTGTGAACTTGTGTGGCCTACCACTTCACGGCTGAGCTGTTGTTCCTTCTAGACATTTCCACTTCACAATAACAGCACTTACAGTTGACCGGGGCAGCTCTAGCAGGGCAGAAATTTGACAAACTGACTTGTTGGAGAGGTGGCATCCTGAAAGTCACTGAGCTCTTCAATAAGGCCATTCTATTGCCAATGTTTGTCTACGGAGATTGCACGGCTGTGTGCGATTTTATACACCTGTCAGCAACGGGTGTGGCTGAAATAGCCGAATCCACTAATTTGAAAGGGTGTCCACATACACTATATATACAAAGTATGTTGCTTTGCCCAAATAATAGTCATCAATCATCACTATGAAAGGCATTAGAGTATTGCTATGAACTATTGAGCAATCAGTTGTGATGGGTGTGACCTTTTGTAGGAACAAGAACCGTCATCGAACTGTAACATAAAATACGATTGGTACATGTGGCATACCAACCAACTCATCAACCAATTCAGTGGCCTTGTGGTTAGTGTCTGCCCTAAGATTGGAAGGTTAGGGTTTTGATCCCCAGTCAAGTTATGCAATGCCTCTCTGCTTGGTACTCAGCACTGTGTCCTGTCCATAGGCAGGTTGGCATTTTTTGAGATGACTCCAGTATGAAGGTAGCTCTGCGGAGTGGTCTCTAGCTGGCACAGCCACAGTCAAAAAATCGGATTTTAAACCTAACCTTACCCACACTGCTAACCCTAATGCCTAACCCTAAATTAAGACCAAAAATCACAATTTTTACTTGGCAGCCTTCCCATCTAGCAGAAACCGCTCAGTTCTGCCTCCAGGGCAAGACTCATGACAAATGTAAACCTGCATCCATAGGGTGTACATGTACTTGTAGATCAAGATGCCTCACACTATAGAAACAGATTCTGACAACGTTTACTTTACTTACATGTGGCATAAGGATCAAAGAGGCAGACAAAAGCCAGGTGGCCTTTAAATTGTCCTCCTTTATTGTCTCATCTTCTGGACAATATGCAATGCAACTATTGAGATAGATGTGGAATTAGATACAATCTAAATGTTTTCTCATATTTGTATTTGTCTGGACAAAAACACACTTTTTATGATATGACCTCCTAATCTCAGTTACATTCACTATACACAGTCTTATCAGATCAGCCCCACATTAAGATTTCTGCACATATACACAAGGTTAGCATTTAATAACCACTAACTAACTAAAGTATGACTTTGAAATCCTTGCAAAGTAGACATCAGTACAGAGAAAAATTGAGAGCCGTCCCAAACACAACCTACAGTACTTGTTTTGAATACTGAGCGAGTTGAATCCCAGCCAAAACAATGTAACTACATACTGATGACAGTTTACCCACATACTGTAGTACCACAAAAGTCATTTTTATCACTCAACTTAACTTGAATGATAAAGCTTGAGGGGTTTTCTGGAATCAGATGAGGTTGCCAAGTACATTCCTATGCACCTCCCAGACACTCCTATGCACCTCCCAGACACTCCTATGCACCTCCCAGACACTACAGCAGGGTCTGTGTGTGTGCATCCTGGTGAAAGGAGAGGATAGGTGAATAGAGCATGTTCCTAGAGGGGCTTGTGTATTCCTCAGTGGATCAGCAGCCGCCGGTCCCTGCATAAAGACAAAAGAGAAAAACACAGTTGGTCAGGGCAGAGGAGCAAAGCTGAAAATGTAATGTGGAGACCTGCACCACTTATTGAAATGCACCTTTTGGTAGTTAAATCATGTGACAAATGAGGTTCTAAGGTGGTTATGGGGTCTTTAACATGTCTTCGTATTAATAAAACAACAATATAACTACAGTGTTTCATTTTAGTAGAAGAGAAGGGAGAACTATTTTATTTACACTTGAGCTGTGATATTGCGGTCACCTTTTGACCACCAGTAGTAATGTTGTCCGTCCTATTAACACCGGTATTGTTCCAACCACAGCCAAGAACGGGGAAGATGCTGGAGATGGTGGCCCCGCTTCTGGATGGATAATCTGCATTTTCTATACAGTGCATTCGGAAAGTATTCAGACCCCTTGACTTTTTCCACATTTTGTTACCTTACATCCTTATTCTAAAATTGATTAAATTGCTGTTTTTCCTCATCAATCTACACACAATACCCCATAATGACAAAGCAAACAGTTTTTTAGAAATGTTTTGCTAACAAAAACAGATACCTTATTTACACAAGTATTCAGACCCTTTATTCAGTACTTTGTTGAAGCACCATTGGCAGCGATAACAGCCTAGAGTCTTCTTGGGTATGACGCTAAAAGCTTGGCACACCTGTATTTGGAGAGTTTCTCCCATTCTTCTTTGCACTCTGTCAGGTTGGATGGGGAGCGTCGCTGCACAGCTATTTTTCAGGCCTCTCCAGAGATGTTCGATCGGGTTCAAGTACGGGCTCTCCCCACAGCATAATGCTGCCACCACCATGCTTCACTGTAGAGATGGTGCCAAGGTTCTTCCAAACGTGACACTTGGCATTCAGGCCAAAGAGTTCAATCTTGGTTTCATCAGATCAGACAACCTTGTTTCTCATGGACTGAGTCCTTTAGGTGCCCTATGGCAAACTCCAAGCTAGCTGTTATGTGCCTTTTACTGAGGAGTGGCTTCCGTCTGGCCACTCTAACATACAGGCCTGATTGGTGGAGTGCTGCAGAGATGGTTGGCCTTCTGGAAGGTTCTCCCTTCTCCACATAGGAACTCTGGAGCTCATTCAGAGTGACCATTGGGTTCTTGGTCACCTCCCTGACCAAGGCCCTTCTCCCCCGATTACTCTCCCCCTTACGTTAAACACTGCTCTATATGTAGCAATCTGTGCAGCGCAAGTGCAATAAAGACAACCTAGAACGTGACCACAGAGTCATGCAAATTGAGGTGCTCAATTTGAGCAAGTATAATTGCTCATCTTGACATCACATAATGAGTAGTTACTTATGATGCAAGATCATTTGTAGATCACTTATTCTACGCAGTCCGACTGTAATAAAGACAACCTGGAACATGTCCACAGCCATATTTCCACTGGCAGGTAACAGTAATGTTGAGTAGCATTCAGGGGTTCTCTACCACACTCTAATATGTGCAGTGCGACTGCAATAAAGACAACCTGGAACGTGACCAGTCATGTTTACACTGGGCTTCCCTGTCAGGCAGGTAACAGAGATGTTTAGCAGTCGCGGGTACTCTACTACACACATCACCACTGTGCTCTCGGTGCTATCCACGGTGAGTGCTGCTCAGATGGTAGAGACCCCTTTGGTTGTCCTGGTGACTCGGGGGGGCTCTAGTGGATCCTCCCTTCACTGGCCTCACAGTGGTATGTTCCATGAGCAGAGCTTCCTTCACTGATGTGTGCTGTAGTTTGCTGGTATGGACACGGGGGGGTGTTCAACTTGTGTTTTGAGTTGTAGATTGGTGGACACAAGTAAAATCTCTGCAAATATGGTACATTTCCTCACATTTCATAATCATACTGTAGATCCCTCTTTTCATGCAGTGATGAGATGAGGGAATGAATTGATGATTGAACATTCAAATGAACAATGACAAATGAAACGAAGCAGAATCTCATTTTATTAACTAGAGAAATTACTCATTATTATTCAGCCAAAATCTCTCATGTATGACATTAAAAAAGCTATTGAAAACCTCTCAGACAGAAGGGAACGGCACCCGCATCACTCACCGGCGATGGTAAGAATAACATTAGCATAAATTAGTGGAGGAAGTCCTGTGTGTAAGTAACTTCATCTGTGACAGAGACATGAGCAGGGAGCAGTTCCAAACCTCTAAGTTCAGGAAGAGCTGAGTTGTGCTCCAATAGCGAGGGTCCAACACCATGTTGACATTGCCGTTAACAGTGTTGTCATCGATCTAGTAGTTAGAGTGGGTTGTTTACTAGGAGTGCAGGACAAGGGGAGCAGGACCTCTTGTCCAATAAGGCCAGTCACAGAATCCATTGAATACCCATTTTACTGAGCAACTTACAGCACTGAGTTCATACATTTTCATACTGGTCCCCCATGCGAATCGAACACACAACCCTGGCATTGCAAGCGCCATGCTCTACCAACTGAGCCACATGAGACCCTGTGGGTGAATGAAGAAAAAAAACACTTATATCGTCTTATATCGCTTGACCGTTTCAGACAGAAGAGAAATGCTGCGTCACAAGCGCCTCAGATTAGGGCTGGGAATTGCCGTGAACCTCACGATACGATATTATCACAATACTGAGGTGTCAATACCATATGTATTGCGATTCTAAAAGTATGTGGACACCTGCTTGTCAAACATCTCATTCCAAAATCATGGGCATTAATATGGAGATGGTCCCCCTTGCGATAACAGCCTCCATTCTTCTGCCAAAAGGGGTTCCACTAGATTTTGGAACATTGCTTTAGGGACTTGCTTCCATTCAGCCACAAAAGCATTAGTGAGATCGGCACTGATGTTGGGCGATTAGGCATGACTCGCAGTCGGTGTTCCAATTCATCTCAAAGGTGTTCGATGGGGTTGAGGTCAGGGCTCTGTCGACAAAACATTTCTGTATGGACCTTGCTTTGTGCACAGGGGCATTGTCATGCTGAAACGGGAAAGGGCCTTCCCAAAATTGTTGCCAAAAAGTTGGAAGCACAGAATCATCAAGAATGTCATTGTATGCTGTAGCATTAAGATTTCCCTTCACTGGAACTAAGGGCCCAGCCCGAACCATGAAAAACAGCCCCAGACTATACTTCCTCCTCCACCAAACTTTACAGTTGGCACTATGCATTCGGGCAGGTAGCGTTCTCCTGGCATCCGCCAAACCCAGATTTGTCCTGCCATATGGTGAAGCATGATTCATCACTCCAGAGAATGTGTTTCCACTGCTCCAGAGTCCAATGCCGTCATGAAGCTCCTGACAAACAGTTATTGTGGTGAAGTTACTTCCAGAGGCAGTTTGTTACTCGGTAGTGAGTGTTGCAACTGAGGACAGAATATTTTTACGAGCTTCAGCACTTGGCGGTCCCGTTCTGTGAGCTAGTGTCACCTATCACTTCCCGGCTGAGCCGTTGTTGCTCCTAGATGTTTCCACTTCATAGCACTTACAGTTGACCGGGGCAGCTCTAGCAGGGCAGAAATTTGACAAACTGACTTGTTGGAAACGTGGCATCCTATGACGGTGCCACGTTGAATGTTACTGAGATCTTCAGTAAGACCATTCTACTGCCAATGCTTGTCTATGGAGATTGCATTTTATACATCTGTCAGCAACGGGTTTGGCTGAAATAGCTGAATCCACTAATTTGAAGGTGTGTCCACATACTTTTGTATATATAGTGTATCACAATTCTATACAGTTGAAGTCGGAAGTTTACATACACCTTAGCCAAATACATTTAAACTCAGTTTTCAATTCTTGACATTTAATACTAGTAAAAAATCCCTGTCTTAGGTCAGTTAGGATCACCACTTTATTTTAAGAATGTGAATTGTCAGAATAATAGTAGAGAAAATGATTTATTTCAGCTTTTATTTCTTTCATCACATTCCCAGTGGATCAGAAGTTTACATACACTCAATTAGTATTTGGTAGCATTGCCATTAAATTGTTTAACTTGGGTCAAACGTTTCGGGTAGCCTTCCACAAGCTTCCCACAATAAGTTGGGTGAATTTTGGCCCATTCCTCCTGAAAAGAGCTGGTGTAACTGAGTCAGGTTTGTAGGCCTCCTTCCTCGCACACGCTTTTTCAATTCTGCTCACACATTTTCCATAGGATTGAGGTCAGGGCTTTGTGACGGCCACTCCAATACAATGACTTTGTTGTCCTTAAGCCGTTTTGCCACAACTTTGGAAGTATGCTTGGGGTCATTGTCCATTTGGAAGACCC
This sequence comes from Hucho hucho, assembly GCA_003317085.1. Lineage (NCBI taxonomy): Eukaryota > Metazoa > Chordata > Actinopteri > Salmoniformes > Salmonidae > Hucho > Hucho hucho. Next base: position 643,097 of record QNTS01000537.1, on the reverse strand, counting down.
ATTTGCGACCAAGCTTTAACTTCCTGACTTATGTTTTGAGATGTTGCTTCAATATATCCACATCATTTTCCTTTCTCATGATGCCATCTATTTTGTGAAGTGCATCAGTCCCTCCTGCAGCAAAGCACCCCCACAACATGATGCTGACACCCCCGTGCTTCACGGTTGGGATGGTGTTCTTCGGCTTGCAAGCCTCCACCTTTTTCCTCCAAACATAACAATTGTCATTATGGCCAAACAATTCTATGTTTGTTTCATCAGACCAGAGGACATTTCTCCAAAAAGTATGATCTTTGTCCCCATGTACAGTTGCAAACCGTAGTCTGGCTTTTTTTATGGCGGTTTTGGAGCAGTGGCTTCTTCCTTGCTGAGTGGCCTTTCAGGTTATGTCGATATAGGACTTGTTTTACTGTGGATATAGATACTTTTGTACCTGTTTCCTCCAGCATCTTCACAAGGTCCTTTGCTGTAATAAATGTATCACTAGCCACTTTAAACGATGCCATTTATATAATGTTTACATATCCTACACTACTCATCTCACATATATCCTGTACTATATACCATCTACTGCATGTTGCCTATGCCGGTCAGCCATCGCTCATCCATATATTTATATGTACAGTGGGGAAAAAAAGTATTTAGTCAGCCACCAATTGTGCAAGTTCTCTCACTTAAAAAGATGAGACAGGCCTGTAATTTTCATCATAGGTACACTTCAACTATGACAGACAAAATTAGGAAAAAAAATCCAGAAAATCACATTGTAGGATTTTAAATGAATTTATTTGCAAATTATGGTGGAAAATAAGTATTTGGTCATATACAAACAAGCAAGATTTCTGTCTCTCACAGACCTGTAACTTCTTCTTTAAGAGGCTCCTCTGTCCTCCACTCGTTACCTGTATTAATGGCACCTGTTTGAACTTGTTATCAGTATAAAAGACACCTGTCCACAACCTCAAACAGTCACACTCCAAACTCCACTATGGCCAAGACCAAAGAGCTGTCAAAGGACACCAGAAACAAAATTGTAGACCTGCACCAGGTTGGGAAGACTGAATCTGCAATAGGTAAGCAGCTTGGTTTGAAGAAATCAACTGTGGGAGCAATTATTAGGAAATGGAAGACATACAAGACCACTGATAATCTTCCTCGATCTGGGGCTCCACGCAAGATCTCCCCCCGTGGGGTCAAAATGATCACAAGAACGGTGAGCAAAAATCCCAGAACCACACGGGGGGACCTAGTGAATGACCTGCAGAGAGCTGGGACCAAAGTAACAAAGCCTACCATCAGTAACACACTACGCCGCCAGGGACTCAAATCCTGCAGTGNGGAGTGGCTTCGTAAGAAGCATTTCAAGGTCCTGGAGTGGCCTAGCCAGTCACCAGATCTCAACCCCATAGAAAATCTTTAGAGGGAGTTGAAAGTCCGTGTTGCCCAGCGACAGCCCCAAAACATCACTGCTCTAGAGGAGATCTGCATGGAGGAATGGGCCAAAATACCAGCAACAGTGTGTGAAAACCTTGTGAAGACTTACAGAAAACGTTTGACCTCTGTCATTGCCAACAAAGGGTATATAACAAAGTATTGAGATAAACTTTTGTTATTGACCAAATACTTATTTTCCACCATAATTTGCAAATAAATTCATTACAAATCCTACAATGTGATTTTCTGGATTTCTTTTCCTCATTTTGTCTGTCATAGTTGAAGTGTACCTATGATGAAAATTACAGGCCTCTCTCATCTTTTTAAGTGAGAGAACTTGCACAATTGGTGGCTGACTAAATACTTTTTTTCCCCACTGTACATACCCGTATTCATTCCTTTACACTGTGTGTATAAGGTAGTTGTTGTGAAATTGTTAGATTAATTGTTAGATACTACTGCATTGTCGGAACAAGAAGCACAAGCATTTCGCTACACTCGCATTAACATCTGCTAACCATGTGTATGTGACAAATACAATTTGATTTGATTTGGTGGGGCAGGGAAGCAAACCCGGGTCACTGGCATGAAAGGCAAACCTCCAACTCATCTTACCAATATGGTTAACTCACTTTGTGGGAATTGCAACGTGGCTCATACAGCGAGACTTGTTACACTGCCCCTCTGAATTGGAAGGCACGTACCCGTGATTTGACTACTCAGCCCCCTCACACATCCGGGCCTTGCGTTCTGATGGCCTCACAACCGCCATCCTACTTCTGACACCAATGTAGTGAGCAAGGGGAAGGGAAGCAAACCAGGGTCGCGAACACTTGGTGGGAATTGTAATGTGGCCCATATAGCAAAGATCGCTACAGTATGATTAATTTTATTATGCTATTCTGAATTTGAGACCACATCTAGGATGGCTTCTGGGGTTCATTGAAAGAAAGGTTCAAAACACCAAGGAGCAACCTGTTCTGTTTTGGTGCTTAGACTGAAATTCTACTGGCGCCATTTTGGAAAATACATATCTGGAATTCTCACCCTATGATCCATCTCAATCACTATTTTCTGAATTTTTTAGTCTGTATGGCAGAATATAGTAACAGACTTACCAGTGGGGCACATAGACACCAACATGCCAACTACTGTCCACAAGCTTTTGTTAAACCTACAGCAAAATAATGGAGATAATAAAGACAATAATTCAAACAAACAAACATAATACAGGTATACATACAAGTTTTTGTATAATGACATTGTTAATGTACTTTTAGCCTGCAATCTGCCAGTATAATGCTTTAACTGGCTATATTGAGCCTGTTTTACAACTCTATGTCATATATAAACAACTGTTTTAAAATGAAACACAAACGTTTGTGAATGTAGAGGTGCGACTTTCTATGAAAGTTTCTATTAATTGAATCAAGAAATTGTTAAAGATTGACTACATAAATGCTGTTATTCTTGATTTAATCATTCATAAATAATTTACCTCCACATGACATTGAACAGAAGTAAATGATTAAATGCAGAAACATACCTGTTAATTAAAATGTTTTGCCCTGAACAAAATGCACTTCTTGTAACAGTCAGTCTGATGAGGATGAAAGTGAAGGTATTAAAAGTATCCCTCAACTTTTATGCAGTCACCTGTGATTTGAAATGCCTTACCTGGAAAATAATGGACATTACTGCCCTCGTGTGGTCATAGTGTTCACCCCCCTAACTACTCTCTGAGACATGTATTCATTGCGCGCTATGAGTGATTGACATATTTGTCTACCAATACATCTTGGAAATGTTCTCATCCAATCCAGGCAGAGGATATTCCATAGCACGCAGAACAGTTGCTTTTTCTTGTCATTGCATACACTGAAATTACAGTAAATGTACAGACATCAGAAAGCTGAGCAAAACTAGGTTCGTGTTAAGGTTAGTGTACGAATTACATTCGGTTTTGTGAAGAGTTCTCTTTGGGACTTCTTGATGATAAGATTAGCTTGCTATACAGTAGATAGCTACCGTGGTCACGTGTCAGTTAACCCATTCATAGACGCTACCTTGCTTTAGCGCATAATTTACGATATAGTCCAGGGATAGGTGACATAATTGTTCCATTGTATGATACAAGTACCAAAGATGGTACACTAACAATGGATACCTTAAGGAACATTAGCTAAAGATTGCAGACAGTTTGGAAAGCCTGTCAGTCAACCAGGGCGTCCATCATAATAAAATGGCTGCCATATAGATTTCCTGTTAGAAAATAGGTTTAAAAAATAATTCCAAACAGTATAAAATCACTTTGTAATGTTATTTACCCACTAAATAAACTGTTTTATGTTTTATTTCACCTTTATTTAACCAGGTAGGCAAGTTGAGAACAAGTTCTCATTTACAACTGCGACCTGGCCAAGATAAAGCAAAGCAGTTCAACACATACAACAACACATAGTTACACATTGGAGTAAACAAACACTCAGTCAATAATACAGTAGGAAAAACAAATCTATATACAATGTGTGCAAATGAGGTAGGATAAGGAACATAAGGCAATAAATAGGCCATGGCGGCAAAGTAACTACAGTATAGCAATTTAACACTGGAATGGTGAATGTGCAGTAGATGAATGTGCAAAGTAAAAATACTGGGGTGCAAAGGAGCAAGATAAATAAATGACTACGGTAGGGGATGAGGTAGTTGGTTGGGCTATGTACAGGTGCAGTGATCTGTGAGCTGATCTGACAGCTGGTGCTTAAAACTAGTGAGGGAGATAAGTGTCTCCAGTTTCAACGATTTTTGTAGTTCGTTCCAGTCATTGGCAGCAGAGAACTGGAAGGAAAGGCGGCCAAACGAGAAATTGGCTTTGGGGGTGACCAGTGAGATATACCTGCTGGAGCGCGTGCTACGGGTGGGTGCTGCTATGGTTACCAGCGAGCTGAGATAAGGCGGGGCTTTACCTAGCAGGGACTTGTAGATGACCTGGAGCCAGTGGGTCTGGCGACGAGTATGTATCGAGGGCCAGCCGACTAGAGCATACAGGTCGCAGTGGTGGGTGGTATAAAGGGCTTTGGTGACAAAGCGGATGGCACTGTGATAGACTGCATCCAGTTTGCTGAGTAGAGTATTGGAAGCTGTTTTGTAGATGACATCGCCGAAGTCGAGGATCGGTAGGATAGTCAGTTTTACTAGTGCAAGTTTGGCAGCATGAGAGAAGGAGGCTTTGTTGCGAAATAGAAAGCCGATTCTAGATTTAATTTTGGATTGGAGATGTTTAATGTGAGTCTGGAAGGAGAGTTTACAGTCTAGCTAGACACCTAGGTATTTGTAGTTGTCCACGTATTCTAGGTCAGAGCCGTCCAGGGTAGTGATGCTAGTCGGGCGGGCGGGTGCAGGCAGCGAACGGTTGAAAAGCATGCATTTGGTTTTACTAGCGTTTAAGAGCAGTTGGAGGCCACGGAAGGAGTGTTGTATGGCATTGAAGCTCGTTTGGCGGTTAGTTAACACAGTGTCCAAAGAAGGGCCAGAAGTATACAGAATGGTGTCTTCTGCATAGAGGTGGATCAGAGAATCACCAGCAGCAAGAGCGACATCATTGATGTATACAGAGAAGAAAGTCGGCCCAAGAATTGAACCCTGTGGCACCCCCATAGAGACTGCCAGAGGCCCGGACAACAGCGGAGAAGGTACGGTGGGATTCGAAGTGGTCAATGATCTGTTTATTAACTAGGCTTTCAAAGACTTTAGAGAGGCAGGGCAGGATTGATATAGGTCTATAGCAATTTGGGTCTAGGGTGTCACCCCCTTTGAAGAGAGGGATGACCGCGGCAGCTTTCCAATCTTTTGGGATCTCGGACGACACCAAAGAGAGGTTGAGCAGACTGGTAATAGGAGTTGGCTGTATCACAGGTAGACAATCATTATGATCATAAGGTACTCTTAAGACCTTAATATGGGCCATATTGAGGTCATTTTGAACATATTCCAGCAGCTATGTAAAAAAATAAAAATACCTTTGTGATACAGCCAACAAATTTCACACACAGCTAGGACATGTTTAAATATGTATTTTTGGCTATAGTGCCATCACAGATTTTGTCCATTACCCCCTGGTGGTCATTTCCAAAATGGCTGTGGAAAAATTGTCTAAGAAACCCAAGATAGGTAACTGGTTGGATAGATGTCACCAGGGGTACTCTGCACCGGTCCGAGAGCAAGCAGACAACAGAGACAGTGCTGAAGTTCACCAATTTATTGGTAAAGTTGGATTTGTATGTGGTTCTGCAACAAAAAATATGCATTACAAGCAGGTTGCATAACACAAAAGGTGGTGATAAGGATTACTATTAAACCAAAATATCTCAAATAGCAAAAATAAGGAAATTACATGACGTCTTAATGTTATGACTTAACTAAAATATACATGGATAATAGGAAATAAACGTACTCTTAACTTGGACACACACAACTGTAAAGAAACCGAGGAAGGGCTTGACAGGATGTAAATACAAAAAAGGTGTGAATGAGCCTGTCAGGGAAGTCCATGAGCCCATCAGGGAAGTCCTGATAATTAGTGACAAATGTGTGGCATTTGTGAAAGGTAAAATCAACTTAGGTGATCAAGTTCATCTCAGTAGAATCTTCCTTTTGAGGATCAGCCGGCAGATGTGTTGTTGCCTACCCTTACCACCTGGGGGCAGCCCGTCAGGAAGTCCAGGATCCAGTTGCAGAGGGAGGTGTTTAGTCCCAGGGTCCTTAGCTTAGTGATGAGCTTTGAGAGCACTATGGTGTTGAACGCTGAGTGGTAGTCAATGAATAGCATTCTCACATAAGTGTTCCTTTTGTCCAGGTGGGTAAAGGGCAATGTGGAGTGCAATAGAGCATCATCTGTGGATCTGTGAATAGCATCATCATCTGTGAATAGCATCATCTGTGGATCTGTTGGGGCGGTATGCAAATTGGAGTGGGTCTAGGGTTTCTGGGATAATGTTGTTGATGTGAGCCATGACCTGCCTTTCAAAGCACTTCATGGCTACAGACTTGAGTGCTACGGGTCGGTAGTCATTTAGGCAGGTTGCCTTCGCGTTCAAGGGCACAGGGACTATGGTGGTCTGCTTGAAACATGTAGGTATTACAGACTCGGTTAGGGAGAGGTTGAAAATGTCAGGGAAGACACTTGCCAGTTGGTCCGCACATTCTCTGAGTACACGTCCTGGTAATTCGTCTGGCCCCGCGGCCTTGCGAATATTGACCTGTTTAAAGGTCTTGCTCACATCGGCTACGGAGAGCGTGATCACACAGTCGTCCGGAATAGCTGGTGCTCTCATGCATGCTTCCGTGTTGCATGCCTCGAAGCGAGCATAAAAGGCATTTAGCCTGTCTGGTAGACTTGTGTCACTGGGCAGCTCGCGGCTGGGTTTCCCTGTGTAGTCCGTAACAGTTTGCAAGCCCTGCTACATCCGTCGAGCATCAGACCCGGTGTAGTACAATTCTCAGTCTTGTATAATTTATCCGTAAGATCAAAAACCTGCCCCCTGACATTGGGGAACTATTGCAGGCCGGTGTATATCTAAGAACGACAGAGACGGTGACAAGATCCAACCTATATTGCTTTTCCCAGTCTGCAAGAATAATGTCAGTAATCTTTATTCATTGATTTTGGGGTAAAATCTAGCACTTGTATTAGATATTTAAAATAACTCGTAAATTCATTGTTTTGATTCTAGTATGGGCGTTTGTGAATACTATCTAGATCTTGAGAATATTTGAGTAATTGGTATACCGTGTCCAGGAGTTTTGTGTAGAGAAAGTTAGGAAATAACTAGTATTCTATACTTACGAGAGACGGCACTAAACCCTAAAGTAAAACCGGTAAGGAACAGGTCCGTAACGACCTGAGGTAACTGTGGCCACTACCAAATAAACTAACCTAATCTTGTGACCTGAGAGTAAAAGGGTAAATTATTAGGAAGGGATATAAATAATTGCGTGAAGAAAGGACGGTTATTCTATGATTAAAGTCTATGTTGAACACACTTATATAAGTCAGCAAGGGAAAAGTAATGTGAGAAGGAACGATTATTTAACTGGGTTCATGAAACCAGAGGCTTCATAGACTTCTGGGTTTTGCTATCCACATAGGATAGAGGGGGATTTAAAATAGGTAGTGTGAGAGAGGACGGTTGTTTCATACAGATGAAATAATTAAATGGTTCATTAATATTTATGTAATCATAGATCTAACCAAAAGTCACACCTAATAGTAAAATCCAAGGGAAAAGGTTTTCGAAGTGAGTTGAGATATATCGGGGATATATTTCAATACTCCAAGGGGAAAGTATTTCTAAGGGATTTATAATAGGTTGTGTGAGAGGACGGTTGTTTCATGCAGATGAAATAATTAAATGGTACATTAATATTTATGTAATCATAGATCTAATCAAAAGTCACACCTAATAATAAAATCCAAGGGAAAAGTGTTTGTAAGGAGACGATAAAAATATGTTTGTGAGATCGGCATGGGAGGTAATGATAGGATAATTAAATGGTTCTTTAAAACTGTTTGAAGTAACCATAGATCTAATCAAAAGTTGTAATAAATAATAAAGTCCGAAAGAAGGAGAGGAGTGTATAAACCATACCTAGGCGTTTGTATAAACCATACCTAGGAGTTTGTAAGGAGATATATTGGTAATTTCAACATGGGAGGTAAATCCTCAAAAGAGGTTCCCGAACTTACGGGAGATGAGAGATATATGGAGTCCAAGGATAAAAGAAATGTATATTATGGCCCAAGGTGGAGAAAGAAGTATAGTTTTGAGGGACGTTTAGATGTAGACAAATTAGAGACCATGATAAAACAGATCCACAAGGTTTGTGGAGACAGAGTGGAGAAACAAAAAGTGGAAGGTCTAGAGACAGCAAGACTATAGCTCTCTGAAGCCTGAACGAGAGTGGAGGGGAAGAAAGATAAAAAGGAAGTCGATAAGAAGGTACAGCCAAGTCAAACATGGACAGTACAGGTCGGATTGCCAGTTCCCTCGGCACCCCCGACAGAGGAAGGAAAGGGTAGAACCCCACCTGTGGCCCGGGCCCGACAGTCCATATATCCCTCGCTGGTAGACCAGGCTTGGAGAGATAATCCGGACGACGAGGTTGTGGTAGTCCGGAGGAGAGTACCCATACCACTCCCGGCGGAGGGTCTGCCACCTCCATATATGGGAGGGGAAGAGGGGAGGGGAGAAGTAAGAAAAAAGAGAGAGGACGAGGATAGGGTTACTGGGGATAATAGCGAGATTGATAAAAGACAAGGAGAAGGCAGAACAGGAGTTGGAAAGATTGAAAGAGGTGAAGAGAAAGGAGGACCCCAGACCCAGAGCTTTAAAGAGACTAGATCCATATAATCTCAGTCCTCAACCAAAGGGAGGTGGCCCGGGGTGGGAAGAAGAGAGGAAGCTCAGTTTCCCTTGGTAGAATTGCCGAATCCCAGAGCAGAAGATAATCAACAACCGCCCTTTGTACAAGTATACAGGGCATGGACTCAGAGAGATGTAGAGAGGGCAGTGGAAGGAATTCCCCACCCCAGAACAGGAATGGCAGGATTCAGGAGAGATCTGGAGGGACTAGCAGCCAGTTTTAAATTAAACACGGGTGAAGTAGAGAGAGCAGTCAGATGCATAGTAGGAAAGGATTGGGCGGAAGTAAGGGGTCCATGGGAACCAACCAATGATCAGGGGGCCCTCATTCAGTGGGCGGTGGAAGGCGGAGGGGCCTTTCAGGCAAAAATAACAGAATTATGTGTAAATCTGACCGAATGCTACCACCGACACGCCAACTTTTCCAAAGTGACAGAATGTAGACAGCGACAGTGAGACAGTAAGTCAATACCTAGAGAGATTGAAGGATGTTTTTAATGCCAATAGTGGGACACCTGAGCCAGCCCCAGGAGGAGACCAAAATACTATCACCAGCAATTAAAAATAGCATTCCTTACTGGCATGCGGCCTGAGATAAGTAGGGAGGTTAAAAAGACACTAGTAGGGTGGGGTATGGCGACGCTGGCTGAGGTCAAACGCTATGCAGTGCACCATGAGCAGAACGGTAAAGCCGATAAACGTAAGAAAGAAGAGAGGAAAGATGAATTTCTAATGGCTGGCCTAGAGGACAAGGCCACAGGAAAGGGAGCGAATTTCAGGAACAAAGGATCCCTCAGTGTAGGAGAGAGAGGAGGGGCGAAGTGCTACAACTGTCAGAAGTCAGGGCACTTCGCCAGGGAGTGTAAGGCAGCATGTAGTCACTGTGGAAGAAAGGGTCATAATAATCGCGATTACGCCAGGAAAGGAAAGGGGAAGACAAACTCAGCCCAGAAAGGAGAGAAGGGTAAGCGCCCACCACCAGACTCTGAGGAAGGGGAGGAAGATGAGTCCTGACTAGGTTCGGGACAGATGGGAGAGGAGAACGAGCTAGATACTGAATGTGAGGTATTTGAGTTAGCTACAGTAGATTTGGCTTTAGCACAGGAACAGAAACCATTTTTAACATTGACTGTAATGGGAAAAATATTAAGTTCCTATGTGACACAGGGGCATGTAGGACCGCTATATGTAATGAGGATAAACCTGAGGGAATTAAGATCTCCGGGGAAGAGATCATAGTCCGTTCTGCATCAGGTCACCATTGTGTGGAGCAGCTCTCGGCTCCAATAGTTCTTAAACATGAGGCCTCGGGGGGAAAGCGATGGTACCGGTGCTGATTTCCAAATTGTGTCCCGTTAACCTACTGGGAAGGGATGTGATGGCACTTTTGAATATAGCTGTAACACCCACTGAAATGGGCATAAAGGCCCACATAGTTAAAAACAACATGGTCATCTGTGGGGACGGCGAACCTTGTTACTGGTATAGTCAGGACTTAGTCAGAGGAGGGTTAACTGATATTCCTAAAACACTGATGGAATTAGCAGATGATGTAGTGCCAGGATCCACTAAAATGTCCCCAGATGATTTGTATTGTACTTTGTGGTATAACAAACACCCCAGGTCCGGATCCTGCATATGAGGAGAGTAACATGGTTCCATTACGACTCCACCCATGCTGTGGTGGAAGTTGAACTGTCCCCCCAGACACAGAAACTATACAGGGAAAGATAGAGTCCGCATGTGTCCCTAGCTAAGGAGCCGTCAGAACAGTGGGAGAGTATGGGTTACTGGGTATCAGGGAAAGAAGATTAACGACTGGGTATCCGTGGAGGGAGGGGTTGAGCACAGCCCATCCGCAGACAGATACCGTAGGAAGTTGAATTGGAGAGCAAATTGTGTCCCAGCAGTGCATATCGGGAGTATGGGGAATCCTGAGAGGGGGAATACCTGTTAACTGAAGAACAGGAAGCAGATTTAAAGGGGATCCCTGAATATTTGTGGTCACAGGGTCCGGCTGATGTAGGATTAATTAAAGGGGTCACTCCAGTTCAAGTAGTTCCAAAATCAAATTATAGACCTTACCAGAAGCAATATCCGATGAAGCCAGAAGCAATTAAAGGTATAACCCCGATATTTGAGCAGTTTAGGAAGGGGGGGGGGATCATCCCAGGTGATGAAGCCTTCTGTAAGGGGGTCTCTTCCCAGTGAAGAAAGCTTATCCTAGCCAAGATTGGAGAATGGTGATGGACCTTCAAGGGGTAAATGATAGTGTGATACCTAGAGCACCTTGTGTGCCAGATCCCCATACGCTGTTAAACCAATTAAAACCGGAAAATGCATACTTTACTGTCATTGACCTTGCCAATGCTTTCTTTAGCATTCCGGTTCATCCTGACAGCCAGGGGTGGTTTGGGCTTACCTTTTTAGGACAGAAATTTATTTACTCGAGAACTCCACAAGGATTTTCTGAAAGTCCTACAATCTATAGCCAGGCAATTACTAGAAATTTGGGAAAATTCAACCCTCCAGGAGGGAGCCAAATTTTGGTATATGTTGATGACATGTTGGTGTCTAACCCCTCACAGGAGGGTTGCAAGTTGGATACCATTTCCCTGTTAACATTCCTCGCTGAGCAGGGACATAAGGTCAGTAAGAAGAAATTACAGTTATGGCAATCTGAAGTTATCTATCTAGGACACACCCTCACTCAGGAAGGCCGCACCCTAAATTCAACTATGAAGCAGGCCATTCTGGAGGCGCCAAAACCTTTGACTAAGAAACAAATTATGGGTATGATCAATTATTGCAGGGCATGGGTCCCACATTTTGCTTTACATATGGATAAATTGAGTGATCTGACCTATGGTAGGGCTATTTCAGCCATAGATAAAATTGAATGGACCGTTGAGGCTGAAGAGCAATTCGTTAAGATTAAACAGCTGTTGGTATCAGATATGGTTTTGGAATTCCCTAGATATGACCGGCAGTTTACCCAGACAGTGGATTGCAGGGAGGGATTCTTGACATCTGTACTCACCCAGAAACATGGGGGGAAGAATAAGCCTGTGGCTTATTATTCTTCCCGTTTAGATGGGGTGGCCCAGGCGATGCCTCTGTGTCTGCAGTCTGTGATGGCTGCAGCATAGGCAGTGAAGGACTCAGCCTCTGTGGTACTATATCACGATTTGACTTTGAAAGTGCCGCATGCAGTGTCCATTCTCCTATTGGAACATAAAATGGCTTATATGTCTCCGGCTAGGCATTTGTCCTGTATGATTATATTATTGAATATGCCAAATTTAACAATTGAACGTTGTGCCACCCTGAACCCCTCCACCCTAGTTCCTATATCCACGGATGGGTACCCGCACGATTGTATAACAGAAACAGAAAAGGTTGTCTTACCAAGACCAGATTTGACTGATTTGCCTTTAACTTCTTTGGGAGCAGCGCACGAGGTGACGGTTTTGGAGAGCCTGGCGTGCCCAAAGTAAAATGCCTCCCATTCAGGCCCAGAAAATAGGATATGCACATATTTAGTACCATTGGATAGGAAACAATCTGAATTTTCTAAAAGTGTTAACATTTTGTCTGTGAGTATAACAGAACGGATATGGCAGGCAAAAACCCGAGGAATTTCTGTCCTGGAAAAAGTGGTTTTGACACATTGCCTCATTTGGAACCCCTCCCTTATGAAAATGCCCATATAAGGGCATATGAATGCAGTACCTATTGCTTCCTCTGGATGTCAACAGTCTCGAGAAAGTGTTTTGATTCTGTTTAGCTGCTTTTAGATTGTAGAAGAAGACGAATAAGGAAGTGGCCACACAGATGTCAATAGAAGAAAATGC
>QNTS01000537.1:577192-630338 GCA_003317085.1 Hucho hucho | reverse complement strand
GGTAATGGGAAAAATATTGAAGGTGCTACCCTCAAACAATCAAATGTAGTGCTTTCGCCGTAAAGCCTTTTTGAAATCTGACAATGCTGTGATATTGCCAAGAAGCAGAGCTTTTGATGACTATGCAACACTTGTATATTGATGCATGTTTAATAATTCAACTTTTGGATTTTGAATTTGGCGCCTTGCCTTTCACCGGGTAGTGTCGGGAGTGGGGCGCACCGCTCCCTAAGAAGTTAACAGATGGTGAAATCGCTATGTTTGTGGATGGTTCCTCTAGGAAAAACCCAGATGGCTCAAATGCTATGGGATATGCCGTTGTTACCTTTACTGATACATTAGAAGCCGAGCCCTTACCAATGAATTATTCTGCTCAACAGGCTGAGATAGTTGCCCTTAGTAGGGCATGCGAATTAGGAAAGGGGAAACGAGTTACCATATACACTGATAGTGCGTATGCCTTTAACACGGTCCATGTATTTGCAGCCCAATGGAGAAACAGAGGTATGGTTACCACCGCGGGTAAACCAATTACACATGCACAGCTAATTCTAAATTTATTAGAAGCTGTTCTCCTACCAGACAATGTTGCTATTTGTAAGTGCGAAGCTCATACTAAAGGAACCGATAGCATCAGTAGTGGAAACAGGAAGGCCGATGAGGAAGCAAAGAAGGCGGGTCTTAGACCACCGCCACACACACACTCACATATAAAAGAAGAAGTTCAAATAGACACAGAAGTACTGAAAGACATTCAGCTGAGAGCCCCTGTAAAATAGGTTGCAGAGTGGGTTAAGTTGGGAGCCGTAGACAAAGGAGGAATTTGGCATAAAGGTAATTTACCAATTTTGCCCAAATCCCTGTTTAGATATGCCGCAGTTTTGACACATGGGCAGAGCCATGTATCAACCGGAGGGATGGTGGACATGATCAGACAACACTTTGTAGCATATGGAATAACTAACTATTTAAAAAAAAAATGTTCCCGATGTCTTATCTGTGCTCAGAGCAACCACCAAGGAAGACAGAGGGCACCACAGGGCGAATATCCCTATGCGAAATATGGATTCCAGCAATTGGAAATGGATTTTATAGAACTCACTAGTAGTGAAGGGAAGAAATGGTGTTTGACAATTATTGATAAATATACTAAGAGGGTAGAAGCGTTCCCAACCTCCTCGGCAGACGCTATAACAGTGGCTAAGGCTCTATGTCAAGAAATAATTCGTAGATTCGGATTACCTGAGAATATTTATAGCGACAACGGTTCCCACTTTTCCAATCAGGTGATAGATAGTATAGGACAGAAATTTAAATATTAACATGAGGAAACATTGTTCTTATCATCATCAACAAGTGCTGGCTTGATAGAACGCATGAATTCCACAATTAAAAATAGGTTAAGGAAGACACACCTGAGTACAGGACAAAATTGTGTAAAATGTCTACCAATAGTATTGATGACTATTCGGATGACCCCAGACAAGGAGGGATTATCTCCATTTGAGAAAGTATTCGGTCGGCCCTATAGAATGCCAGAGTTAGGTAGACTAGAACAAGCAGATGTAGAGATTGAGAACACTTTAGTAGAACACTTGAGGAGATTATTCATTAACCACACCCGTATGTCAAAGATCCTGTGCCCCACAGGTGAAATATCCAAGGAGGTGAGCCATTCGATCCAGCCTGGTGATTGGGTGTGGATTCAGTCCTTGAAGAAAAAAGACTGGAAACAACCACGGTGGGAGGGGCCATACCAGGTTTTGTTGGTCACCGCCTTTGCTGTCAGGATTGCTGAAAGATCCACCTGGGTCCATATTACACATTGTAAAAAGGTAAACCCTGCCACCACTGTTGAACAAACACAGAGTTAGGAGAGACAGATCCGAGTACTAAAAGGGGTCGGGGGTTAACTCTCAACGAGGATTGGTGTCAGAACACCTTTCCTCACTGTTGGAGTTCCTCAAAGTGGGGGTATGGGTTGGCCTTTGGCAATGGACCTCAGGGCAGGAAGAGGGTGGGGCTTCATGAGAATATTGATTGTAGTGAGTTATATAATTGTGGGGGCCATATTCCTGACACACTCAGACCCTCCTGATCAGACAGGAGTAGAGAGTAACCTTCACACTCGGTAGGGGAATAGGTGGAGCATAGTGAAGACGGGGAGGTTTGTAGGAAGAAGGGAGTGTAACATAGATAAGGAAAAGTATTGCCTTAAAGTTTGAATTACTCTGAAACAGGCTGTAAAGGAGGACATAGGGTTATGGTACATCGGAATTGATCAGAATGGGGTGGAGACATTAGTGGAATTCTGGGTAGGGTTTAATCAGAGAATTTCTGATAGCGCCACGCCCACCATTGCACCCTATTCATTAAATGATACCAAGATGGGAGGTTCGGCTGGGTCACTGGATACAGTTCAAACTATGGACCGGAAGGAGGCATTTGAGGTGAAGACTGGTTATAAGGACCCAAATCCGTGATTGGAACGGATTACGGCAAGAACCATGTCTAAGGAGGAATGTAATGCCTGTGGCACGGCTAAGCCTAGGTTAACACCTATGCCCTTCCCCTTGACGGGTTTTAATTTTCCATCAGGTTTATCTTGCATGGTTAAATTGTTCAAGCCACTTGGGAAGGAGGTGAATGGGTCCTGTGTTTATTTATACTATCTGTATCCCCCAGTATTGTATCCCCCCTAACCTAGATTACCCCTGTTAGTAGTTTCAGATGAGGCTTATTGTTGTTTCTCCAGGCATACACAGAGAATGTTACATCTATTAGTACAATGACTAATCGAACCTCTGACTTAAACCTGTGACTTTTAGGGATCAGAGACAGGCCTGTGCTGACATCTAGTGACTGAGAAGGGTGGGGTCTGGGTGATGTTTGGAATCTATGTTCTGAACTTTCTTCCCCAATAACACAGCACCTGATGGGTCAGTAACCAAGGCTCTTCGGGGACTCACTACACTGGAGAACGAATTGGCTGAAAATTCTGGTATTGATAACTCACTCTCTGGTTGGTTCGATAACATGTTTGGTAAATGGAAGACTATTGTGACGACCGTATTGGGGCCGGATCTGACAGGAATGTTTATGCTGATATTATGTGGATGTTGTTTAACATCTTTAACATCGTTTTCAGAGCAAACATAACGCGGCAAATTCAAAATAAAAATTTGTAATATTTAACATTCTTCAATATACAAGTGTTGCATAGCCATCAAAAGCTCTGCTTCTTGGCAATATCACTGCGTTGTCAGATTTCAAAAAGGCTTTACGGCGAAAGCACTACATTTGATTGTGTCCTATCTCCCATTGACTTATATTACCAGGCATTCAAAGTGAGAGGAGGGCAAAAGAAAAAGGATTTCCGGACAGAAATTTCTCAGGTTTTTGCCTGCTATATCTGTTCTGTTATACCCACAGACTATATCTTAATGGTTTTAGAAACTTCAGAGTGTTTCCTATCCAATAGTACTAATTATGTGCATATCCTAGTTTCTGGCCCTGAGTGGCAGGCATTTAACTTTGGGCACGTCAGACAGGCGAAAATTCTGAAAATGGGACCCTACCCCTAAGAGGTTAATCCCGTGTGTGAGAGGTCTTGTGTCTAGGTCTCTGGAAAAGGCGGTGATGCAATAGATGATTCTCTATGGTCCTACCAGACTCGGACCATGAGACGACAGATACATGCCTTCTAGATTGACAGAGAATGCTGTTGGTTTTAATCCAGAGGAGCCTGAATTGGATGAAACTATTTTTAATGTTTAGTAATGTTGTCTATTTAATGAAGATCATAAAGAAAATCCTAAACAGAAGAGTTATGATTGGAAGTAGTAATAGACCTCACGTTAGATTTCTTGTTCGTATTTTTATTACATATATAATGTTTTTTTGTAGATGTGGTGTTATTTCTTTGTATGTTTTTTTGTTTGGTGTGGTGTAATTTCTTTTATTTTCAGTGGATAATATTTAGTCAAATGGTGGATTGATAGAGAAATTTGTATGTTTAAGTAATGACTAAGAATATTCCATTCTGAAAATGTATGCAATGGGGTTAGAGAACAAACAAAAGAATCCAATCATGTGTGTGCCTAGAACTTTTTAGGGACTAGGACATGGTGTATTTGAGAGAACAAAATACTTCTTGTGAGAACAACTAGATAAGAAAGGCCTCCCTGTCCTCGGGACGGGAAGGACGGCTAGGAACTGTCCAGATTGAATTATGTTGCAGAAAGTGATAAGCCAATGAATGTGTACTGTTGCCTAGAGAGGGTGGAGCATTTGTATCATTTGTATTCAGCTTAAGCTTGTACAATATAAAAAGACTGTGTTAACATTTGGGGTTCAGAATTCTCATGAATAAACAAACCTGACCTATTGCAGAATTGGGACTTTGTCTAATTTTTCATTAACTAGAGCTTTACAACCTCTGGGAATTATTCAAAGCCTGATTGATAGTTTATGTAAACAATTGAGAACAAAATTCTCATGACAGTAAGTGATTTATTTTATTGCTATATTTTAATTCGTAATGCCTGTGCTGGTTTGAAATATATTTATATGCAGGATGTTTGCGGGGCGCTGTCCTCAGATAATCAAATGCTATGCTTTTGCCGTAAAGCTTATTGTAAATCAGACAACGTGGTTCGATTACCAAGATTCTAAGCTAAAGAATGGTGTACAACACTTGTATTTTCATGAATGTTTAATATGACTATTTTTGTCATTTGAATTTGGCACTCTGCAATTTCACTGGATGTTGTCAAATCGATCCCGTTAACGGGATCCGATCCCTAATTAATCAACTTTTTGGTACCCTACACTTGTGAGGTAAATGGATTGTTTTAGCAAAGGAGAAATGCTCACCAACAGGGATGTAAACAAATTTGTGCACAAACTGCATGTCACTAATAGACTACTGTAGCCTACTGCTGATATGTTGTATCTTTTCTGATATATTGAGTCTTTTGTGGTGTCTTATGCCTAGAATTAGCCAAGGAGGTTGTATGGTTCATTTTGGTTCCTAATCTGAAAGTTTGATAAATTGTGCATAATGACATGTATATTTAATTGTGCAACAAATATATTTAGGGTATCAGACTCATATACTGTATTTCACTGCAAATTCAGGGGCATATTTTGGAGCACCCTCTGGCACTGGCCAGGATGAGGAGCCATGCACCTCCTCAGCCACACAGTTGTCTTCACAAATGTTGTCTGAGCCTGAGGATGAGGATGAAGACCCATTTGCTTCCACTTCTCCCCAGCAGGATTCTTCAGGTGTGTTTGTGCACACGTGTGTGTGTGTGGGTACATGCACATGTGTTTATGTGTGCATCACTGTATAACATAAACAAAATAAATAATTTCCCATTTGCAAAGGTTTAAGTTTCCATATTGTAGGTAACAATTATGATTTTATTATTACTGGGCATGTATGTGGAATGTTCCACCACTGTAAATGCTGTGAATAATGTGTGCAAACTAATGCCCATGTGCTCTCCATTTGGAATGCCTGTAGCAGCATCCCTACCAAATCCTGCTGCTGAGGATGAACCACTGTCTACAGACCCTGCTGACTGGCCTTCAGTTCTGACGGACAGAATTCGGACACAACTAGTTTGCAGAGGACCAAGTGAGGTACCGCCTAACTTTGTTTTCCCGAGGAATGAGAGTGATGGAGAAGTTGCCACCACCAGTATTTCAGGAGACCTTGGTGAGTGGTGAAAAAATCCCTAGAAGTTGGTTGGTGTATTCTGAAAGAAACAACAGCATCTTCTGCTTCTGCTGCAAACTCTTTTCTAAGAAGAAAATACATTTAGCAAACTCAGAACTGACAGACTGGAAACATGCAAGTTCTTTGCTGACTTCACACGACAGCAGTCCAGAACACCAAAATGAAAACATGGAAAGAACTGGCAATGAGGAACAAAAAAGGGGAAACAATTGATAAGCATGAGATGGCACTTATGGAGGCTGAGAGGATAAGATGGAGAGAGGTGTTGACACATCTGACTGCAATTTTGCAGTCTCTGGCAATGAGAAATCTGGCACTAAGGAGACACAGAAACACAGTACTCTTCATCAAATGGACATTTCCTCAAAGAGGTTGAACTGATGGCACATTTTGATCCAGTCATGAAAGAGCACCTTAACCGTGTCCAAAAAGGAACCTTGAGTCACACCACCAGCTACCTTGGCCACCAAATACAGAGTGAACTCATTGCTTTGTTGAACAGCAAGGTCATTTCAATAATGGTGGCATCAAGCTGGCAAAATTATTCTCAATCATTCTAGGTTGCCCCTCCGATGTCAGCCACACTGAACAGTTGTCAGTTGTGATTAGAATTGTGTCACTGAAGGAGGAACCCCACATAAAGTGTCACGGATCCCACCGGTACTGTTCTGTTCACCAGTTCCGGAGGTCTACGTCACCGGCTTTCTAGGCTTCACTGAATGGAATTCATTATCATCAACCCCGGACTGTCTTGTCTGATTACACACACCTGGTTCCCATTTCCCCTGATTAGTATGTTATATATGTGCCCTTTGTTCCCTCTGTCTTTGTCGGTTATTGTTCCCATGTCTGTTGGTCGTGTGAGTACCTATGCGTTGGTGTTGCTGTTATGCTGCGTGCTTTATATATTGTGTATTACGGGTATCGTCCCATGTCGTTCAACGAGGTTTACCCTCGCTCTTTTGTTTGGGTACAGCCCAGTGTTTTGTATACGTGTTTGTTTTGGGTGTATTAAAAAACCCTATTGTGTATTCTTGCGCCAGTCTCCAAATCCTTTATACCAGCGTGACATAAAGGAACATTTTATGGGGTTTTTGGAGGCAGAGGCATCCACTGGCCAACATTTGGCATCCCTGATTCTCAAGAGATTAGAGGAGCTAAAAATTCCTTTTGAGGGCTGCAGGGGACAGTCTTATGATAATGGGGCCAACATGAGAGGCAAAAACAAAGGCGTCCAAGCCAGACTCCTGGAAATGAATCCAAGAGCTCTATTTGTGCCATGTGGGGCTCACATATCGAACCTGGTTGTGGCTGATGTTGCTAAAAGTTAAAAGTCACAGGTTACTTTGGCATCTTACACAAACTGTACACCTTGTTCTCAGCCTTCATACAGCGATGGGCCATCCTGAAAAAACATGTGGACATCACTTTGTAGATGTGGACTGAGACAAGGTGGGAGAGTAAAGTTAAGAGTTTCGAGCTACAGGTATCAGGCAGCAGCGGTGAGCGAGGCACTGATTGAGGTCAAACCAAAGACCCTGTGATAAAGATTGAGGCCCAGTCGTTGTCAGAGGAGGTGGGATCATATCGCTTCAGCATCTGTACAGTGGTGTGGTATAACATCTTGAGCCAGATCCAACATGTAAGCAAGCTGATGTAGTCTCCCAGTATGGATGTGGATGTTGCAGCCAGTCTCCTCAGAAAGACAGAGACCGGTCTCAGGAACTACAGGGCAACAGGCTTTATGACTGCACAAAAATCAGCCTAGGTTATTTGTGAGGGTATGAACGTAGAGGCCGTTCTACAAGAAAAAAGTCTGAGGTCCAAAAAGCAGCACTTTTCATACAAATCATTTGATGAGCCTTTGAGTGATGCCCTGAAGAAGCTGGAGGTGACATTTTTCAATGTTGTTGTTGATGCTGCAACCTCAGCCCTTAAGGAAAGATTTTCCACATTAGAAAATGTGGGAGAGAAGTTTGGAGTGCTGTCAACCTTCCAAAGTCTCTCCAATGAGGAGCTGACAGAACAATGTGAGGCCCTTAGTATGACACAGCACTATGAAGAACACTCAGACTTGGATGGCAGAGAGCTTGCCCAGGAACTTTCCTGACTTGCCATCGAAGACCATGACCCTGCTTGAGCTGCTGATATTTATACACGAAAGGGAGCTCTCAGAAATGTATCCAAATTCGTGGACGGCTCTCAGAATTAGTCTTACTTTTCCAGTGACCGTAGCTGAAACGGAGAGGTACTTTTCAAAGCTGAAGCTCATCAAATCCTACCTGAGGTCCACCATGTCACAGGAATGCCTTAGTGGCCTTGCTGTCATCAGTATTAACCATGCAATTGCTGGGTGTTAGTGTTGCTTGAATTTGTTGATAAAATGTGGGACATGATTGTTTCGTTGCGGAACAAAGCGTAAAAATGCGTGACTGTCCCGCACAATCTGGGACATGTGGTCACCCTAACCACTATTGGCACACACAAGCTTGTAGCTCTGGTCCAACGTTAAGCCAACTCTCAGAAGTTCAAAGACATTCAAAGTTCCTTCATGCCATGCCAACTATTAGCCCTTACAACATTAAAAAACACCACCCCATTCCACCATTTAACCCTATCTAATCCTACTATAGGCCAACGGTCTGGGAAGACAGAAAACTACCACTTAACACCCCCTGCAACTATTCTGCAGTAAAACCTACTGCAGCTGCCACCACAACTGCTATTTTCTATGACTTACGTTCCATTTCTGCAGTTGACAACCATGGCTATGAATGCTAAGAAACTCACCTTACTGAAGCACATATTATTCTCATCCCTCTCTATTGGTCTCTGCCTACTTGCAGGAATCCTCTTAGTATCCCTAACCCTGTACCCATCTTCCTCTACCACTCTCTTCACTGCTTCAGCATACAACACTTTCTGTACTACTCTGACCCTGGCAACCTTAACCTGCCTTTCTCTCACTGGACACCTCCGATCTCCAGCCCCATGTCACCCCCACAGGTAACACACACAACTTTCTCTACCAATACTTCACATTCCTTCCTCTAATGCTCTCCTGCACACTTCTCACATCTAGGAATCTCCATCATACACACTGCTGCAACATGACCATAAGTTTGGCACCTAAAACACCATAGTATTTTCAGAACAAAATCTCTCATGGGATAACTGACACACGCTCTCCACCGGGTCTGCGTCGCACCGGGTGTCATAGACACCAGGAATCTTCACATTCAGCTGATCCTTCTCAACACTTAATGCCACCCCCGTTATCACTCCTTTCAATGGTGCCCTGCTCCGGAGAACAAAGCAAGTCACAGTTCTTGTCCGTAGTTGCGTGGTCCAGGGAGCATGCTTCCGTTGGATGGAAGAAACACAATAAATCTTCACAAGTTCACTTTGCGTTACTTTCACCGACTCAACAGTCCCCAACCTTTTCTCCACCCAACCTGACACCACATATGGGTCAGACAGAATACAAGGATCCCAGTAAAATTGTTCTGTTCAGAATGAAACGATTGGAAAATTATTTGGATTCCAACCCTTGGTGTATACGGAAGAAGGATGCAAAACGTTTCTTAAACGGAAGCAAACGGAACGAATCGGAGAGGGACCTACCCGAATTTGTCCAATACAAACTGTAGTTTTAGTTGCAACTGTTTGGCTAATGATTACACCTGTGTTGTCACTAAAAATACTGTATTCTGCAACTATATTAAAATCGGGTGAAACAGTGGACAGTAAGTGTATATTTTGCATTTGTGAAATTATTTTGATGTGATATGAAAGTGAAGGGCGTTATGTTTCTAGAACCGTAGGCCAACTGAGAATCGATTTACGTTTAGATGGTGTATTTGGCTGTTTTGGCTGCCAGACACAATTTGCCTTTAAACAGAACATGTACTGTAAGGTGAGGCTTCTTTAGTCTATTATTGGGCTACTTGTCAGTATTCCCCAAATGTAGATTCATTTCAAAAGGCTCCATGTGCGATTCTCACAGACCTAGCATAACTATACAATTCATAACAGTGATTCTGATAAGAGTCTATATTGGTCAAGCATATCAATATGCAATGTAGTCTAAAAAATAAATATGATCATCATATGTCATTTTTCAGCAGGTTGTGGCTTGTGAAGATGGAGGGAGTGCATCCTCATGAGGAGAAGCAGACTGAAACTGCTTGCTGTGCATCGCAATGTCCCAAAGAAGGAGAGGAGAGGCAGGGACAATGGGCTATGTTATGGGCCATCCAGGATGCAGTGGAGAGGCAGACCATGCAGATAGGAGCGTCCGTCTGTGGGGCAATGGCTGTAGTGGACATCCTACAGGCCCTCGGCATCGTCGTGGCACCCGAGACGGCTGACCGTTGTGTGCGGACGTGTCTGAGGAGGAACGAGGCGCCGCTGCCCGATTACCTGTCTCCCGGAGCGAGGCCGGTACTGACCGTTGACCTGTCCATATTCTATTTAGCTAACAACCGTGCACTGTTTTCACAGTAATCACCTGACCACATCCGCAAACTAACCTAATTACCACAATTTATGACAAGAATCTTTAGCCCCAACCCTGATTGGACTTAACACAACAGCCAACCACAACACTCATCCAGCAGTCTACTCTGACCACAACCGACCACCCTCAGAACTTCCTCATTATACCACAATTTCTCTAACTGGACCACAGGGCTTCAACCATGACCACCAAATGCTCTGTCAACTGTGTTTGTGTGTATATGTGTGTGCTTGTGTGTTTCTGTATTTATTTTCCACTGTTGCATATCTGTGATACATCCTCCTCTGTCTCTTCCCCTCTCCCAGGCGCCACAAACGCGCAGCTGATAGCTGGGGCGGAGCAGGCCAGTGGTTGGCATGTGCTGGGTCGCCACTTCCCCCTCCACTAACGCCGGCGGGTGAGGCTGGTACCCTGGCTGGCACGGTGGATCCATAAAGGGGCAGTGCCTGTGGCCACCATGAACATGCAGCTGGCAGTGCCAGAGGGAGAGGAGGTTCCCGACGCATGGCACCACCAACTCATCTTTGTGGTCGGACCCAACCCCCTGGATGTGGGTAAATATGACCAACCCCCTGGATGTGGGTAAGTTGTGTGTGTGACTTTATGCATTCTATGTCCCAGTGAGTGAGCAGGAGGTGCATCAGGATGTGCTGCTGAGATGATGCCCCTCTGTCTAGCCTATCAGACGACCAGTCTAACCCACGCTAGAAAGCCCTGGATATGGAGGGTGAGAGAGAGATTTCACCGCTCTCTGTTACTCTAGTCATATTCCCCTGATCAGATGTTGCATGCATCAACCAATGGTTGTGTGCCACAACATCGACTGTGTTACGTAAAATACCTATCCAGGCGTTTTAAGATCTGGCATGCATCAGTAATGCCTGGGTGAGCAGAGGAAGGCGCCCTCTGTCTGTCTCTCTCTCTCTCTCTCTCTCTCTCTCTCTCTCTCTC
Source organism: Hucho hucho (assembly GCA_003317085.1). Taxonomy (NCBI): domain Eukaryota; kingdom Metazoa; phylum Chordata; class Actinopteri; order Salmoniformes; family Salmonidae; genus Hucho; species Hucho hucho. The sequence continues at coordinate 619,122 of QNTS01000537.1, read as the reverse complement.
ACTCTTTGTCTCAGAATAACACACAAACAATTTAGTTCTGCCAAAGCAGGATGTCAATGACGAGTGTGTGTGTGTGTGTGTGTGTGTGTGCGTGCGTGCGTATGTGCTCACACCTGTGCGTTTGTGTGCGTGTGGTCCTTTACTCCCTTAGGTCAATTGAGGCAGATTATTAGTGAGGAAGACCGTGATGATGAAGATCAGTTTAGGATGAGCCATGTTGTGATCCCCGCAGCGTACAGTTCAGGTGTGACAGTCTTCGCCCTCAGAGACTCAGACCTAGGGCAGGAGCTTCTCCACACCCCTGAACTCCCTTTGCTTTGATATGGCTGGACAGTGGACACATCATTACCAAAAATCTTGCTGTGATTGGACAATACATCTTTGACCTTCCCACTATTGTTGCATGTATTCGGTGAGGGGAAACTGGTGATAGAAATGTCATTAGAGCTGACATGGTTCCTTATTCAACAGGTAAGAGAAGCTTGTCTGTTCTACATGATATATTTATATCTGAACATCCCACAGCGTTACACCCTGCTGAACGTGGCCCAGGCGTATTCAGTGAGGTGAAACGCTCAAAAACAAATAGAAACTATAGAATTGATAGAGCTGACTCAATTTCCTATTCAGACACAACTCATAACAGTGATTCTGATATGTCTATCTATAATTTTGGACAGTCATGTTGTACACAATATATTTATATCTGAACGTTCAGTAACGTTACTCCCACCTGAACAAGTCCCTGCTGCTGTACAGTAGGATATCCATCCCTGACAGTAATATCTTGTTTGAACACTTTTCTGGGTCGTATTCACTGACATGAAAATGAACCGAAACAGGGAGTGACTCCCTGAACTTACTCAATAAGAAACACTCATTTTCCTTTTCCATTGCATAACGTTTTGCTACAGTATGCACTAATGAATACGACCCTGATCTTATGTGTGTGACGTTTAGAATAGCCTACTTGATGTATGCCCCTGCACCAGTGGAGGCTGCTGAGTGGAGAACGGCCCATAATAATGGCTGGAACGGAGCAAATGGAATGGCATCAAACACATAGAAACCATTTGTTTGATGTATTTGATACCATTCCACATTACCATGAGCCCGTACTCCCCAACTAAGGTGCCACCAACCTCCTGTGCCATGCACATTGAAATGGTGCACGGTTTGTAACCCTTGTCTACTGCAGCAGGACAATCAACCCTACTGCACCACTCTGTGCAATGCCAGATGAGCTAAATCATGTGGCACTGGAATGTAAATGTGACGTGGTGCTCATTTACTCGGATACAGATTAGGAATATGTCTGAGTGTGCTCATGATTTGCAGTTTTCTGTGCTCAAGATTTTTGCTACCACTTATTTGGCCAGTTTCCCAGACACAGATTAAGCCTGGTCCTCGACTAAGAATAATGTTCAATGGAGATTCTCCATTAACAATAGCAGTTGAATCCAGGACTAGGCTTGATCTGTGTCCAGTAAACCAACAAATATGAAACAATGTTTAAATCAATCAATGTGTATCTGTTGTCGTTCCAGGTTGTGATGTTTGTCATGTTAACTCCCTTTTATTTGTAAGCTATACATAAAGAGAGTCGAACAATATATATATATATAACTCCCAGTCATTTCTTGAGTAAAACACCAACGTTTCGGCATCACTGTGCCTTCTTCAGGGTAATGTCATGAATGCTTGAACCAGGTTATGTAGACAAACAGTGCAATTAGTGTAACCAATGACAATAGTGAGGGGTGTGAATGAATTGAGTGAAACTGTTAAATACAGTGCATTTGGAAAGTATTCAGACCCCTTCCATTTTTTCATTTTTTTTTACATTACAGCCTTATTATAAAATGGATTAAATAAAAAAAATCCTCATCAATCTACTCAAAGTACCCCATAATGACAAAGTGAAAACAGGTTTTTAGAATTTTTTGCAAATGTATTAAAATGTTTAAACAGAAATCACTTATTTACATAAGTATTCAGACCCTTTGCTATGAGACTCGAAATTGAGCTCAGGTGCATCCTATTTCCATTGATCATCCTTGAGCTGTTTCTGCAACTTGATTGGAGTCCACCTGTGGTAAATTCAATTGATTGGACATGATGTGGAAAGGCACAAACCTGTCTATATAAGGTCCCACAGTTGACAGTGCATGTCAGAGCAAAAACCAAGCCATGAGGTCGAAGGAATTGTCCGTAGAGATCCAAGACAGGATTGTGTCGTGGCATAGATCTGGGGAATGGTCCTGAAGAAGAAGTTTGGAACCAGCAAGACTTCCTAGAGCTGGCCGCCCGGCCAGACTGAGCAATCGGGGGAGAAGGGTCTTGGTCAGGGAGGTGACCAAGAACCCAATGGTCACTCTGACAAGAGTTCCTCTGTGGAGATGGGAGAACCTTCCAGAAGGACAGCCATCTCTGCAGCACTCCACCAATCAGGCCTTTATTGTAGAGTGGCCAGACGGAAGACACTCCTCAGTAAAAGACACAAGACAGCCCACTTGGAGTTTGCCAAAATGCACCTAAAGGACTCTCAGACCATGAGAAACAAGATTGTCTTGTCTGATGAATGCCACGTCTGGAGGAAACCTGGCACCATCCCTACGGTGAAGCATGGTGGTGGCAGTATCATGCTATGAGGATGTTTTTCAGCGGGAGGGACTGGGAGACTAGTCAGATCGAGGCAAAGATGAACAGTGCAAAGTACAGAGAGATCCTTGATGAAAACCTGCCCCAGAGCCCTCAGGACCTCAGACTGGGGCAAAGGTTCACTTTCCAACAGGACAACGACCCTAAGCACACAGCCAAGACAATGCAGGAGTGGCTTCAGGACAAGTCTATGAATGTCCTTGAGTGGCCCAGCCAGAGACCGGACTTGAACCCGATCAAACATATCTGTTAAGACCGTTATTTATCTTTAATATATTTCAAATTTTTTTTTTGCTTTGTCATAATGGGATATTGTGTGTAGATTGATGAGGCAAAAAAACTATTGAATACATTTTAGAATAAGGCTGTAACGTAACAAAATGTGGAAAAGTCAAGCGGTCTGAATACTTTCCGAATGCACTGTATATCTACTTTTTTTTCCATATTCATAAAGTTTTTGTTACATGTAACCTTTTGGTTCAACCATAATGCATAATAAGCATCATCAACAGGGGGAAGATGTTGGGTGTACGCTGATAAACCGTAGAAATAATGAATGAATTTATAAGACTTGTTCATAAAAAGTTATTGTTCATAAGATGGGCCTGAGATCCAAGTCAATTTTCAGATCACTAGGGGTCAATGTATATCCGGTAGGCCTCCCTCTGTAGTAGTAGGATCTCGATGTTACCTCCTCTCCTTGGTAGATGAACATGCTCAATGCCTGTGCATTTGATGGAAGAGATAGGATGGTTAGCTTCAACAAAGTGCACTGCTACTGGATAGTCAGTCTTCTTACAGCTGATTGAGCTGCGGTGTTCAGCTATGCGTTATTTTACTTGTCTTTTTGTTTGTCCTACGTAGGCTTTCTCACATGAACAGGTGATGAGATAGATTACTCCCTTTGTCTTGCATGAGATGATACCACTAACAGGGATATGTGGGTGTCTGAAGAAGTATGTTTTTTTAGTGCTATTGCACTGTGCGCATGAGCCACATTTATAGTTCCCATTCGGAATGGGTGTCTGAGTGGGCTCAGGGGGCAGGTTAGATTTCACTAAGCTATCCCCAATACTGCGACCATGCTTATAGACCACCAGTGGGGGTTCCTTGCAATTGTTTTGTCTGATTGCAAAATATGCCAGCGCTTTTTCAGGATTGCTTTCATTTTCACTGAACACACTGTTGAATAGTTTTTCTTCTTTGGTTTAGTTTTTAGCAATTACTCTCTTGGTTTTTGAGATATTTTCATCATTGCAGCATCAATGGTTTTGTCCTTGTAGCCTCATTTTGAATTTATCTGTCATTTTCTTAGCATTGCTGTCAGAATCTGACTCGTGGCCACAGATTAGTTTAACTTTGCATAACTGGCTATATGGGCAACCATTCTTGAGGGGAAGGGGATGCATACTATCCGCACATAGCAGGGTATTGCGGTCTGTGGGCTTTGTGTAATGCATCATTCTCTTTGATGTTCCATAAGTCCAGGTAGTTTATTTTTCTCTCATCAGTCTGCATGGCAAATGTGAGATATGTGAGCTCTCGTTTAGCGGAGTTTGGAATTAATTTAGTTCCTGCTGACTTTCTTCCCAGACCACAAAGACACATCTATGTACAGTCGTGGCCAAAAGTTCTGAGAATGACACAAATATAAATTTTCACCAAGTCTGCTGCCTCAGTTTGTATGATGGTAATTTGCATATACTCCAGAATGTAATGAAGAGTGATCAGATGAATTGCAATCATTGTTCTTCCTCTGTCAAACATGGTGACCTGGAAGGAAACACGTGCCGTCATCATTGCTTTGCACAAAAAGGGCTTCACAGGCAAGGATATTGCTGCCAGTAAGATTGCACCTAAATCAACCATTTATCGGATCATCAAGAACTTCAAGGAGAACGGTTCAATTGTTGTGAAGAAGGCTTCAGGGCACCCAAGAAAGTCCAGCAAGTGCCAGGACCGTCTCCTAAAGTTGATTCAGCTGCGGTATCGGGGCACCACCAGTACAGAGCTTGGCAGCAGGCAGGTGTGAGTGCATCTGCACGCACAGTGAGGCAAAGACTTTTGGAGGATGGCCTGGTGACAAGAAGGGCAGCAAAGAAGCCACTTCTCTCCAGGAAAAACATCAGGGACAGACTGATATTCTGCAAAAGGTACAGGGATTGGACTGCTGAGGACTGGGGTAAAGTCATTTTCGATTGTTTGGGGCATCCGGAAAAAAGCTTGTCCGGAGAAGACAAGGTGAGCGCTACCATCAGTATTCAGACCCTTTGCTATGAGACTCGAAATTGAGCTCAGGTGCATCCTATTTCCATTGATCATCCTTGAGCTGTTTCTGCAACTTGATTGGAGTCCACCTGTGGTAAATTCAATTGATTGGACATGATGTGGAAAGGCACAAACCTGTCTATATAAGGTCCCACAGTTGACAGTGCATGTCAGAGCAAAAACCAAGCCATGAGGTCGAAGGAATTGTCCGTAGAGATCCAAGACAGGATTGTGTCGTGGCATAGATCTGGGGAATGGTCCTGAAGAAGAAGTTTGGAACCAGCAAGACTTCCTAGAGCTGGCCGCCCGGCCAGACTGAGCAATCGGGGGAGAAGGGTCTTGGTCAGGGAGGTGACCAAGAACCCAATGGTCACTCTGACAAGAGTTCCTCTGTGGAGATGGGAGAACCTTCCAGAAGGACAGCCATCTCTGCAGCACTCCACCAATCAGGCCTTTATTGTAGAGTGGCCAGACGGAAGACACTCCTCAGTAAAAGACACAAGACAGCCCACTTGGAGTTTGCCAAAATGCACCTAAAGGACTCTCAGACCATGAGAAACAAGATTGTCTTGTCTGATGAATGCCACGTCTGGAGGAAACCTGGCACCATCCCTACGGTGAAGCATGGTGGTGGCAGTATCATGCTATGAGGATGTTTTTCAGCGGGAGGGACTGGGAGACTAGTCAGATCGAGGCAAAGATGAACAGTGCAAAGTACAGAGAGATCCTTGATGAAAACCTGCCCCAGAGCCCTCAGGACCTCAGACTGGGGCAAAGGTTCACTTTCCAACAGGACAACGACCCTAAGCACACAGCCAAGACAATGCAGGAGTGGCTTCAGGACAAGTCTATGAATGTCCTTGAGTGGCCCAGCCAGAGACCGGACATGAACCCGATCAAACATATCTGTTAAGACCGTTATTTATCTTTAATATATTTCAAATTTTTTTTTTGCTTTGTCATAATGGGATATTGTGTGTAGATTGATGAGGCAAAAAAANGATCTATGCCACGACACAAACCTGTCTATATAAGGTCCCACAGTTGACAGTGCATGTCAGAGCAAAAACCAAGCCATGAGGTCGAAGGAATTGTCCGTAGAGATCCAAGACAGGATTGTGTCGTGGCATAGATCTGGGGAATGGTCCTGAAGAAGAAGTTTGGAACCAGCAAGACTTCCTAGAGCTGGCCGCCCGGCCAGACTGAGCAATCGGGGGAGAAGGGTCTTGGTCAGGGAGGTGACCAAGAACCCAATGGTCACTCTGACAAGAGTTCCTCTGTGGAGATGGGAGAACCTTCCAGAAGGACAGCCATCTCTGCAGCACTCCACCAAAGACTGCTGAGGACTGGGGTAAAGTCATTTTCGATTGTTTGGGGCATCCGGAAAAAAGCTTGTCCGGAGAAGACAAGGTGAGCGCTACCATCAGTCCTGTGTCATGCCAACAGTAAAGCATCCTGAGACCATTCATGTGTGGGGTTGCTTCTCAGCCAAGGGAGTGGGCTCACTCACAATTTTTGTCTAAGAACACAGCCATAAATAAAGAATGGTACCAACACATCCTCAGAGAGCAACTTCTCCCAACCATCCAGGAACAGTTTGGTGACGAACAATGCCTTTTCCAGCGTGATGGAACACCTTGCCATAAGGCAAAAGTGATAATTAAGTGGCTCGAGGAACAAAACATCTATATTTTGGGTCCATGGCCAGGAAACTCCCCAGACCTTAATCTCATTGAGAACTTGTGGTCAATCCTCAAGAGGCGGGTGGACAAACAAAAAAACACAAATTCTGACAAACTCCAAGCATTGATTATGCAAGAATGGGCTGCCATCAGTCAGGATGTGGCCCAGAAGTTAATTAACAGCATGCCAGGGCGGATTGCAGAGGTCTTGAAAAAGGGTCAACACTGCAAATATTGACTCTGCATCAACTTCATGTAATTGTCAATAAAAGCCTTTGACACTTATGAAATGCTTGTAATTCTACTTTAGTATTCCATAGTAACATCTGACAAAAATATCAAAAGACACTGAAGCAGCAAACTTTGGAAATAAATATTTGTGTCATTCTCAAAACTTTTGGCCACGACTATATCTCTTCCATAGGAAGGTTTTTGATTGTAGGCGGTGTGTCTCTTTTTTGTAAATGAGTGCTTCCTAAAATTGTCCCACATACAGGTTTGCATAGTGGAAGCCCATGGTTACACCCTGAATTTGAAGGAAAAAGTCTGACACAAAGACAAAGTAATTTTTGGATAATACCAGTTCAGTGAGTTGCAAGATGCAATCATTGGATGAAGCAAGGGTAGGGTCTCTCTGGAATTGTTGCAGCGCCTGCAAGCCTCGTGTGTGGAATGTTAGTGTACAAGCTCTCCACATCAATAGTGGCCAGCAGGGTACCCTCTGGTATCCTTAAGCCCTCTGTCAATGAGATCATGTGACTAATGTCTTGTATTTGACGTAAGATGGGAGATTCTCAACCATCGGTTTAATGTGGTGTTCCACAAACTTAGAAATGTTGGAATCACAGTCAAATGCAGCTACACTGGGTCTACCTGGGGGAGGAGACACTTTTTTGATTCATTTAGCGACTGTATACAAAGTTGGTATCTAATGAAATTTCACAGAAATTCTGAAATTTATTGGTGATTTGTCCTGATTCAAAACAGTTTTCCACTGTGGATGTGATATTATGCTGGAATTCTAGGGTAGGGTCATAATTCAGTTTGTGATAGAAGTCACATTTAGATAGATGTCGGTGACATTCATTCACATAGTCACATTTGTTTTGTATGGAAATTCCTCTTCCTTTGTCACATTTTTTATGATAATCGAAGGATCTGATTGTAAAGTCCTTAAGAGCCATTCTCTCATCTCTACTCAGGTTATCATAGGATTTGTGTTTCTGTTTGTCTTTCAGTAGGTCACTTACATAATTTTCAACAATCCTGCAGAAGGTTTCTATGGATGGATTTGGGGGGAGGTACGAATGAACTTTTTGCTCTAAATGTGGTTCTCTCAGAGCTTACAGTTTATTTGCCGTTAGTCAGCACCTCTACACAAAATAATTGTCAATGGGTGTGCTCATACTTTTTATTCAACTCCCTTTTATTTAACAAACTTGTTTCAATAAAGTACATAAAGTACTCTCAAACTCAACTCTGGAACTCGAAGACCTTTTCACTGCGTTTTTTCATTGTTACCCTCTAATCAGGGACTGATTTAGACTTGGGACACCAGGTGGTTGCAATTAATTATCAAGTAGAACAGAAAACCAGCAGGCTGACGCAAATACAGATGGTGACGCAAATACGGAACCTCCTTTGGCGCAGAGGCAAAAGTGAGCTCAGTACCGCATCGCCGTGAGCATCTAAAATTTTGTAAAAGGATTAATAGGCGCTGCATGGTCAATCCGACATCTGCATTGGCCGTGCTGAAGCATTTACGGTGATATGGCCTCTGCAGAAGTCAGGAAGTATGTGGCCTCTGCAGAAGTCAGGACATTCATACTTGCTTTGCGGAGCAGTTCAGAGCTGTTGTGAAGGAAGTTGTCAAGGAAGTGAGTTTGTGGTTTTTCAGGACCTCCCACCTACTGTCAATCAATCATGTCAATGCAGAGTTAAATGGAGCCATCTGCATTATTAACACATTTGAGAGGCACACTGCCATGCGGTACTTAACTCAATGTGGCCTCTGCATTCCTCCAGTCTCGCCAATTGCGTCACAACATCCATATGGCACCTCATTTTTGGATCAAGCATAAATTGGCTTTTACAATGCTGAGGGGTCCATATAGCTCTGCATTGGCATGATTGGCTGACAGTAGGTGAGGGCGGGAGGTCCTGTATTTAAAATAATAATTTTATTTAACCAGGTAGGCCAGTTGAGAACAAGTTCTCATTTACAACTGCGACATGGCCAAGATAAAGCAAAGCAGTGCGACAAAAACAACAACAGATTGTATCTAAACAACAGCTCTGTGCTGCTCCACAAAGAGCAAGAAGTATGAATGCCCTTTGTATGACTTCTGCAGAGGCCATATCATCAAAAATGCAGCACGGCCAATGCATAACCCCAGATTGACCACGCAGGGCCTTTAAGAGTTGAATACCCATGCTCTACAGGCTAAAAATATAGGTTTGGCCTAAAAACAACTCCCATGATTCTCTGAATGAAAAAAATGACTACAGGTTAAGTAAGTTAACAAATGTTTTACAGAAACAACTTGATATGCACATGATAGACTATCTTAGGACATTTTACTAGACACTACCTACATAAATGGCCTATATAAGTTACATCTATCCATTATTTGACCCTTGTGTAAAAGCTAAACAAACACAGTTGTGTATCATATAACAGGGTCCACGTGGTTTGAGAGTTGATATGCTGCGTTCAAGTCATAGTTGGAACTAAGAAAAGTCAGACTTGTTAAATGGTTGAACGCAGCACGTGTATAACTACAACCAGTTAGAAAGTCGAAAATGTACGAGTTTGCTAGTTTCAACTAGCACTTTAACGCTGCAATACTGTGAGTCCTTACTGCCGGAGTGCACATAAGGTAGTCTCCCCCAGCTGTGGGCAAGGAAAATACATCTGGACGTGGGCTCTGTCATCAAATATAAGAACTCGCCACGACACCTGAGTTTGGCTTTAATAGACCAACTAAGTAGTTGTTTTATGAGAACTTGGAGTGTTGCACGTGTGGTCACTGAGTCAAAGTTTTACCATCGTGATGCGATGCTAACTACAACTTGGAATCAGCTGGGGAAGGTGGCTACAATACCTAGATAAAAATACAAGAACACGGCTAATTTCGAAGAGGGTCATTTTTGTCGCAGTATTTTTGCATGTGGCTGCAAATATATAGATACGTCAATGAACTTGTTAGCAAACAATAGTGTGGCTAAACTCAAAAGCTGTAGTTAACTGGCTACCGTTGTTGCTAGCGGCCGTAGCTATCTAACTAAGTTATGTAGTTTAACTTTGCTTGTAGAGGCATCCCACCACATTTGTTATATTGTAGCCAGTGGGCGCATTCTGCCATCACTGGTCATCAAACTTAGTAGAAAAGTTGCTCGTTTTCCACCATGTAGTTTTAGTATTGCTTGCATTAATTGTGCTGATTAAAAAAAAGCGATGGACAATCATTTGTACATTTTAGCAAAATTATCTCTCATAGTTCTCAATCCTCTGTAAATTAATAGTTCCATTGCCTCGAGTCACATGAGTGAGTGTTTCCAATCATAGGGAGCGAGTCGACTAATTGGGAACCACGCGCATCCTGATATTCACATTATCTATGTAAAAGCTCCTATTTGATAGTCTGCTGATGCAACCTAGATTTTGTACAGAGGCTTATAGGCCATTCCAGGGGGGTCATGGCTGGAAGGGATCCAGATTTTTGTCAAGTTAACATATATATATTTAAGCTAACCTTAACCTAATTATCCTAGCCTGCTGCTTAAGTTCCTCTAACCTGCCATAAAATGTAAAATCTGACATTAATTTGACAATTAATCCCTTCTAGCCATGACCTTCCAGGGGCACATTCAGCAGGATTAAACATTCAGATAGAAATATGCTATGTAGATCAAACATGCCTCTCTGATATGTAGAATAAGAAAGCACATCGGCTCTATTCACACATTTCTATCTGCAACGTTAGATAACGGAACAATGCTCCAGTAAGATGGGAGATAGGACTGGTTTAAACTCTGTGGGGGGGTTGCAAAGTCATGCCCACCACTTCTTCAACACCAATATTGTCCATATACAACAGTGATAGCAAACTTTGATCACAAATAATCTGAAGTCATAATGATGGGCACAGTAGCTCAAGGGTCTGCATACCCTCATCAACCCCCCGTGAGACTGACTAACAAAATCAATGGGGAACCACCGGCCGTTAATTCGAGAGTTTAGCGGCCAGCTAATTAAGCAATCAAAAAAAAAATTGCTGACATGGTCTAATTGACTATCAGTGATTGATGTAAGAAGAACAAGGAATAGCTGCTCATCCATAACCAAATGTGGAAATTTCACCTTGTGTATTCTGACTCGCAACAGTAAGTTGAGACCCTGACACAGTTCCCCATTTTGGAAGTTGATCTGAGGCCCATGGGCTGCCCATCCCTGAGCTACAACGTATTTGTGGCAAATTAAACACATATAGTATTCAAGGGGTTGTACATGTTAGTCCCCCCCCCCCCCCCCCCCCCCAACTTGTTTCTACTGTCATTAACACGCTGATACATGATATGTCGGCCAAATTTATTTTATAATGAAAATTTATGCATAGTTTTTAATGGGTCCCTACACAGATTGGGCTCTTGGACAATGACAACTAATTGGAGACAGATTTTTATGGGTGGCCGTGTCCCTACCAATGTGACATGAATAGGTGATTTAAGTGCTAGGCCCCAGCAATCCTTCACAGCAGCCTGGTGATGAGGCCTTGGGTAAGGTCCTCATTTGCAGACCCCCTGCACCATAGGTCAATTTTCACATGCAATTAAATAGCTTCCTTTATGGATTATAAATTAAAAGTAATTTGAGAAGCTGTTTTATTTACTGTCGCTGTTAGTGCCCAGTGACTAACCTGGGTTGAATTCAGAAGGGTGCAATGTTCTCAAGGTTGCAGATAGAAATGTATTTAATAGAGCTGACAAGTTACTTTATTCTACATGACAGAGAAGCATGTCTGTTCTACAGAATTTATTTTTATCTGAAAGTTCCATGATGTTGTCTTAATAAATAAACACCATCCTGGTTCGATGATGTGATTTGATCATGTGTGTATGTTTTGTTCTTCCATCTACCTTTCATTCAGTTGCCATGGCAGAGCGGGTGCTGGCAATTGGCAGTGGTGGGCGGGAACACACCCTGGCATGTAAGCTGGCACAGTCGCCACACACCCAGCTGGTCCTGATGGCACCGGGGAATGCTGGCACCGCCAACTGTGGAAAGATCTCCAACTCTGGTGAGAAGGACACGCATAACTGTTTCGCATATCATGATCTGTCTGAGGTCTTTTATGATCACCTGACATGACCAGGAATCGTATGATCTAGTAAAACTCTTAGCCACTCTGTTGCATCTGAAATTTGTGTTTCCCCCCTTCTGCACAGAGGTGTCTGTGAGTAACCACTCCATCCTGGCTCAGTTCTGTAAGGAGCATAGCGTGGGGCTGGTGGTGGTAGGGCCCGAGGTGCCTCTGGCAGCAGGTGAGTGGCATACATCCTTATTTTCCCCGTTTCATATTCAGCCATCTGAAACAGTTTGCCGTCATTGTAAATAAGAATTTGTTCTTAATTGACTCAAATGTATAATTATTATCAATGCACTACAAATAAAATTTTAAATAAAATGTTTTATTTAACTAGGTAGGCTAGTTGAGAACAAGTTCTCATTTACAACTGCGACCTGGCCAAGATAAAGCACAGCAGGTCGACACATACAACAGAGTTACACATGGAATAAACAAAACATACAGTCAATAATACAGTAGAAAACAAAAAGTCTAAATACAGTGAGTGCAAATGAGGTAAGATAAGGGAGGTAAGGCAATCAATAGGCCATGGTGGCGAAGTAATTACAAAATGGCAATTAAACACTGGAATGGTAGATGTGCAGAAGATGAATGTGCAAATAGAGATACTGGGGTGCAAAGGAGCAAGATAAATAAATACAGTATGGGAATGAGGTAGTTGGATGGGCTATTTACAGATGGGCTATGTACAGGTGCAGTGATCTGTGAGCTGCTCTGATAGCTTGTGCTTAAAGCTAGTGAGGGAGATGGGAGTCTCCAGCTTCAGTGATTTTTGCTGTCAGTTCCAGTCATTCGCTGCAGAGAACTGGAAGGAAAGGCTGCCAAAGGAGGAATTGGCTTTGGGAGTGACCAGAGAGATAAACCTGCTGGAGCGCATGCTACGAGTCGGTACTGCTATGTTGACCAGTGAGCTGAGATAAGGTGGGATTTTTCCTAGCAGAGACTTGTAGATGACCTGGAGCCAGTGGGTTTGGCGACGAGTATGAAGCGAGGGCCTGCCAACGAGATCGTACAGGTCGCAGTGGTGGGTAGTATATGGGGATTTGGTGACCAAAAGGATGGCACTGTGATAGACTGCATTCAATTGGTTGAGTAGGGTGTTGGAGGCTATTTTATAAATGACATCGCCGAAGTCGAGGATCGGTAGGATGGTCAGTTTTACGAGGGTATGTTTTGCAGCATGAGTGAAGAATGCTTTTGTTGTGAAATAGGAAGCTGATTCTAGATTTAATTTTGGATTGGAGATGCTTATTGTAAGTCTGGAAGGAGAGTTTACAGTCTAACCAGACACCTAGGTATTTGAAGTTGTCTACATCTAAATATAATGCTTTTCCTTTCCTCACATTCTCTGGTCCCTCTCTCCCTCATTCCAATTTCATCTGCAACCCCCCCAGGCATAGTAGATGATCTGCAAGCGACGGGGGTCAAGTGTTTCGGCCCCTCGGCAAAGGCTGCCCAGCTGGAGGCCAGTAAGAGTTTCTTCAAGGCCTTTATGGACCATCACGGCATCCCCACAGCCCACTGGTGCTCCTTCCCTGACCCCCAGGAGGCCTGCAGCTACATCCGCACGTCAGTACCGGGCTGTGCTGGGGTGGGGGTGTTGGAGAGAGGTTATGTTCATTAGGGCACACAATAGGAAAATTATTTGCAACGGAAAACAGTTTCTAATTGGACTAGTCCAGGTAGTCTGTTCCTGTTTGAGTCTGCTTGCTGTGTTTCATCGTAACAATGTGTCATTGAATTTCTTCCCATCTCCTGAACTGAAATATAATTGACCCTGCCTCTGTGGCTCTCTAACCTTTCCTGCTCTGGTGGTGAAGGCCAGTGGCCTGGCTGCAGGGAAGGGTGTCATTGTGGCCAAGGACCAGGAGGAGGCCTGCCAGGCTGTGACATAATGAAGGTATATTTCCCACCCTAATAGTTAAGGCTGTGATTCTGAGAGGGTATGCTGTATCTGTGGGCACTCACAGTAGGTGGATCAGAAAGGTTTGCATTAGCGGTCAACCGATTAGGATTTTTCAACGCTGATACTGATTTTTATTGGAGGACCAAAAAAAAGCAGATGCCTATTTTACATTTTTTTAAAGTTTATTTTTATTTGTATATATACACTTGTAATAATGACAATTACAACAATACTGAATGAACAATGCATTTTTAACTTAATATAATACATAAATAAAATCAGTCATTTAGTCTCAAATAAATAATGAAACATGTTCAATTTGGTTTAAATAATGCCAGTGTTGGAGAAGAAAGCAAAAGTGCAATATGTGCCATGTAAAAAAAAAAAGCTAACATTTAAGTTCCTTGCTCAGAACATGAGAACATCTGAAAGCTGGTGGTTCCTTTTAACATGAGTCTTCAATATTCCCAGTTAAGAAGTTTTAGGCTGTAGTTATTATAGGAATTATGACGCGTCAACTATTTCTCTCTATTCCATTTGTATTTCATATACCTTTGACTATTGGATGTTCTTATAGGCACTATAGTATTGCCAGCCTGATCTCGGGAGTTGATAGGCTTGAAGTCATAAACAGCGCTGTGCTTCAAGCATTGCTAAGAGCTGCTGGCAAATGCAGTAAAGTGCTGTTTGAATGCTTACGAGCCTGCTGCTGCCTACCACCGCTCAGTCAGACTGCTCTATCAAATCATAGACTTAATTATAATATAATAAACACACAGAAATACGAGCCTTAGGTCATTAATATGGTAAAATCCGGAAACGGTCATTTAGAGAATGAGCCAGTCGGCCCAAACTGCTGCATATACCCTGACTCTGCTTGCACTGAACGCAAGAGAAGTGACACAATTTCCCTAGTTAATATTGCATGCCAACATTAATTTCTTTATCTAAATATGCAGGTTTAAAAATATATACTTCTGTGTATTGATTTTAAGAAAGGCATTGATGTTTATGGTTAGGTACATTTGTGTAACGATTGTGCTTTTTTTCGCGAATGCGCTTTTGTTAAATCATCACCCGTTTGGCGACGTTGAAGTAGGCTGTGATTTGATAAGAAATTAACAGGCACCGCATTGATTATATGCAAAGCAGGACAAGCTAGTTAACCTAGTAATATCATCAACCATGTGTAGTTAACTAGTGATTATGTTAAGATTGATTGTTTTTTATAAGAGAAGTTTAATGCTAGCTACCAACTTACCTTGCCTCCTTGCAGCCACAAGGTCCTTTTGATGCTGCACTCGCGTAACAGGTGGTCTGCCACGCAGTCTCCTCGTGGATTGCAATGGCCGATTACCGATTTGTTATAAGAACTTGAAATCGGCCATAATTAATCGGCCATGCCGATTAATCGGTTGACCTCTAGTTTGCGTAGGAATAAGCAATATGACACATCTACCTATAGTCTTTCAAAGGGTAGCTAGGGCAGTGGTTCCATTTTTGTAAAAATGTTGCTCTGCCTGGAGTACCCCTGAAGTTCCTCCTCGTTTGCATTTTACCAGTAGTCCTATGATCTTATGAGTCTTCTCAAGTATCCCCTGTGGATTGGCCCCCCGGGGGGGGGGTCCAAATTCCCCTGGTTGGGAACCACCGACGTAGTGGATGGGGGTTGTTTCTAGACAGGGCCACCAAATTCCCCCCTCCCCCCACACTTGACCTCTTTTTGGCTCTGCTATGTCCCAGCTACTAATAGGGATGGGCACAATTAATCAAATATCTGGATATCCGAATGAACGTTAGTATTTGTTTTTAAGCCTATTAAACAATGAACAAGCTTTGTCTAAATTTGAATTAATGGAGTGGCTGCAGTTACAGATTTTCTGAAACCAGACTTGCGGTTGGTAAAAATAGAGGTTTCTGCGCATGTGTGATCCACTAGCCCAGTGGTTCCCAAACTTTTATAGTCCCGTACCCCTTCAAACATTCAACCTCCAGCTGCGTACCCCCTCTAGCACCAGGGTCAGCGCACTCTCAAATGTTGTTTTTGGCCATCATTGTAAGCCTGCCACACATATGATACATTTATTAAACATAAGAACTAGTATGTTTTTGTCACAACCCGGCTCATGCGAAGTAACAAAGAACTCTTATAGGACCAGGGCACAAATAATAATCAATAATTTTGCTCTTTATTTAACCATCATACATATAAAACCTTATTTGTTAATCGAAAATTGTGAATAACTCGCCACAGGTTAATGAGAAGGGTGTGCTTGAAAGGATGCACCCAACTCTGAAATGTTGGGTTGTATTGGAGAGAGTGTCTTAAATAATTTTCCACACAGTCTGAGCGCAGTCCAATCCAGAAATCTGGCAGTGACTTCTTAAATTCAATTTTCACTGAACTGCTTGTTGCAATTTCGATGTGGCTCTCTTGTTCAGATATCGGTAAGTGGGCTGGAGGCACGGCATGAAAGGGATAACGAATCCAGGTGTTTGTGTCATTCGTTTCGGGAAAGTAATTGCGCACCCAACTCACTCAGGTGCTTCGCTATGTCACATTTGACATTGTCTGTAATCTTGAGTTCATTTGCACACACAAATCATACAATGATGGAAAGACCTGTGTGTTGTCCTTGTTAATGCAGACCGAGAAGAGCTCCAACTTCTTAATCATAGCCTCAATTTTGTCCCACACATTGAATATAAACTCAGCAAAAAAAGAAACAACCCTTTTTCAGGACCCTGTCTTTCAAAGATAATTTGTAAAAATCCAAATAACTTCACAGATCTTCATTGTAAAGGATTTAAACACTGTTTCCCATGCTTGTTCAATGAACCATAAACAGTTAATGAACATGCACCTGTGGAATGATTGTTAAGACACTAACAGCTTACAGACAGTAGGCAATTAAGGTCACAGTTATGAAAACTTAGGCCTCTTTAGTGTCCTTTCTACTGAATCTGAAAAACACAAAAAGGAAGATGCCCAGGGTCCCTGCCCATCTGTGTGAACGTGCCT
Organism: Hucho hucho; assembly: GCA_003317085.1. Classification (NCBI taxonomy): domain Eukaryota; kingdom Metazoa; phylum Chordata; class Actinopteri; order Salmoniformes; family Salmonidae; genus Hucho; species Hucho hucho. The sequence goes on along the minus strand of QNTS01000537.1, from coordinate 602,214 downwards.
TAGGCATGCTGCAAGGAGGCATGAGGACTGCAGATGTGGCCAGGGCAATAAATTGCAATGTCCGTACTGTGAGACGCCAAAGACAGCGCTACAGGGAGACAGGACGGACAGCTGATCGTCCTCACAGTGACAGACCACGTGTAACAACACCTGCACAGGATCGGTACATCCAAACATCACACCTGCAGGACAGGTACAGGATGGCAACAACAACTGCCAGAGTTACACCAGGAACGCACAATCACTCCATCAGTGCTCAGACTGTCCGCAATAGGCTGAGAGAGGCTGGACTGAGGGCTTGTAGGCCTGTTGTAAGGCAGGTCCTCACCAGACATCACTGGCACCAACGTCGCCTATGGGCACAAACCCACCGTCGCTGGACCAGACAGGACTGGTAAAAAGTGCTCTTCACTGACGAGTTGCGGTTTTGTCTCACCAGGGTTGATGGTTGGATTCGAGTTTATCGTCGAAGGAATGAGCGTTACACTGAGGCCTGTAATCTGGAGCGGGATTGATTTTGGAGGTTGAGGGTCCGTCATGGTCTGGGGCGGTGTGTCACAGCATCATCGGACTGAGCTTGTTGTCATTGCAGGCAATCTCAACGCTGTGCGTTACAGGGAAGACATCCTCCTCCCTCATGTGGTACCCTTCCTGCAGGCTCATCCTGACATGACCCTCCAGCATGACAATGCCACCAGCCATACTGCTCGTTCTGTGCGTGTTTTCGTGCAAGACAGGAATGTCAGTCTTCTGCCATGGCCAGCGAAGAGCCCGGATCTCGATCCCATTGAGCACATCTGGTACCTGTTGGATCGGAGGTTGAAGGCTATGGCCATTCCCCCCCAAGAAATGTCTGGGAACTTGTAGGTGCCTTGGTGGAAGAGTGGAACAGCAAGAACTAGCAAATCTGGTGCAGTCCATGAGGAGGAGATGCACTGCAGTACTTAATGCAGCTGGTGGCCACACCAGATACTGACTGTCACTTTTGACTTTGATCCCCCCCCCCCCATTGTTCAGGGACACATTATTCCATTTCTGTTAGTTATATGTCTGTGGAACTTGTTCAGTTTGTCTCCATTGTTGAATCTTATGTTCATACAAGTATTTACACATGTTAAGTTTGCTGAAAATAAACGCAGTTAACAGTGAGGACATACGTACGTACGTACATACATACACACACAGTTGAAGGCGGAAGTTTACATACACCTAGGTTGGAGTCATTAACTTGTTTTTCAACCACTCCACAAATTTCTTGTTAAAACTTCTTAGGGATCACTGCACAACTTGACCGTTTTGGAGAGCCTGGCGTGCCCAAAGTAAAATGCCTCCCATTCAGGCCCAGAAAATAGGATATGCACATATTTGGTACCATTGGATAGGAAACACTCTGAAGTTTGTAAAACTGTTAACCATTTGTCTGTGAGTAAAACAGAACGGATATGGCAGGCAAAACCCAGAGGAATTTCTGTCCTGGAGAAAGTGGTTTTCACAGAGTGCCTTATTTGGAACCCCTCCCTCATGAAAATGCCCATAAAAGGGCATATGAATGCAGTACCTATCGCTTCCTCTGGATGTCCTTTGTCTCTAGAAAGTGGTTTCATGCTGTTCAGATGAGTTAGAACAGAGAAGAAGAGAGAATCAGGAAGTGCCTCTTTGGAACTCTGTAGGACTGGGCGCGCGCTCTCGCCAAGCGCGCACTGTGTTTCCCTCGGTCTGTAGAGCTCAGTTTATATTCCGGTTGATTTATTATAGTAAATATACGTAAAAGTGTTCCTAAGGATACATTTAAAATGATGTTTGATTGTTCNGCGCCACGTTTCAATGGACTAGTGGAGGCTGTCGTTTCTGACTATGACGCGCGAACCAAATGGAGATTTATGGATATAATACATGACTTTTTCTAACAAAAGAACCATGGATTGTCTTCGTTGGACACTTAGGATGACCTCAGCAGAAGTTCTTCAACAGGTAATTGATTTGTTTTTGCTGTGAAATGTGTTATGTGTGTGCCACGCTGGCTAATGAATTCATGGCTATGAGAAAGTATGTGAGGTGATGCCCTCAAACAATCAAATGTAGTGCTTTCGCCGTAAAGCCTTTTTGAAATCTGACAACGCTGTGATATTGCCAAGAAACAGAGCTTTTGATGAGTATGAAACACTTGTATATTGGTGGATTTTTAATAATTCAACTTTGGGATTTTGAATTTTACCTGGTGGTGTCGGGAGTGGGTCGCTAGCGCCCCAATGATCCCTGAGAGGTTTTAACAAACTATAGTTTTGGCAAGTCGGTTAGGACATCTACTTTGTGCATGACACAAGTCATTTTTCCAACAATTGTTTACAGACAGATTATTTCACTTATCACTCACTGTATCACAATTCCAGTGGGTCAGAAGTTTACATACACTAAGTTGACTGTGCCTTTAAACAACTTGGAAAAGTCCAGATAATGATGGCTTCAGAGGCTTCTGATAGGCTAATTGACATCATATGAGTCAATTGGAGGTGTACCTGTGGATGTATTTCAAGGCCTACCTTCAAACTCTGTGCCACTTTGCTTGACATCATGGGAAAATCAAAAGAAATCAGCCAAAACCTCAGAAAAAAAGATTTGACCTCCACAAGTCTGGTTCATCCTTGAGAGCAATTTCCAAACGCCTGAAGGTATCATCTGTACAAACAATAGTACGCAAGTATAAACACCATGGGAACACGCAGCCGTCATACCGCTCAGGAAGGAGACGTGTTCTGTCTCCTAGAGATGAACGTATTTTGTTGCGAAAAGTGCAAATCAATCCCGGAACTACAGCAAAGGACCTTGTGAAGATGCTGGAGGAAACGGGTACAAAAGTATCTATATCCACAGTAAAACGAGTCCTATATTGACATAACCTGAAAGGCTGCTCAGCAAGGAAGAAGCCACTGCTCCAAAACTGCCATAAAAAAGCCAGACTACGGTTTGCAACTGCACATGGGGACAAAGATCGCACTTTTTGGAGAAATGTCCTCTGGTCTGATGAAACAAAAATAGAACTGTTTGGCCATAATGACCATCGTTATGTTTGGAGAAAAAAGGGGGAGGCTTGCAAGCAGAAGAACATCCCAACCGTGAAGCACGGGGGCATCATGTTGTGGTGGTGCTTTGCTGCAGGAGGGACTGGTGCACTTCACAAATAGATGGTATCATGAGGAAGGAACATTATGTAGATATATTGAAGCAACATCTCAAGACATCAGTCAGGAAGTTAAAGCTTGGTCGCAAATGGGTCTTCCAAATGGACAATGACCCCAAGCATACTTCCAAAGTTGTGGCAAAATGGCTTAAGGACATCAAAGTCAAGGTATTAGAGTGGCCATCACAAAGCCCTGACCTCAATCCCATAGAAAGTTTGTGGCCAGAACTGAAAAAGTGTGTGCAAGCAAGGATGCCTAGAAACCTGACTCCGTTACACCAGTTCTGTCAGGAGGAATGGGCCAAAATTCACCCAACTTATTGTGGGAAGCTTGTGGAAGGCTACCGGAAACGTTTGACCCAAGTTAAACAATTTAAAGGCAATGCTACCAAATACTAATTGAGTGTATGTAAACTTCTGACCCACTGGGAATGTGATGAAAGAAATAAAAGCTGAAATAAATCATTCTCTCTACTATTATTCTGACATTTCACATTCTTAAAATAAAGTGGTGATCCTAACTGATCTAATACGGGGAATGTTTACTAGTATTAAATGTCAGGAATTGTGAAAAACTGAGTTTCAATGTATGTAAACGTCCGACTTCAACTGTACATCAGAGGAAGAGAGAGGTCCAACTCCGTGGAAAATCTCTCCCTTCAGCAGGTGGTGTGTTTTCATTGTTTTGCCCACCAAGCAAGGAGTTTTTGTATGGAGGTCAGTGAGTATCGGAATTGTATGGGTTATGTGATCGAATAGAAGTTTCGCAATGCTTAAGTTGTTACGAGTGTATTGACATAAGTAGGACACGTGAAATCCTGGCAAAAAAAGAACACTTTATATCTGAGTTATCTCATAATGGTTATGCATAACATGAATTCATAGCATCGCTCTCCATTGAATACAGGTGGTTGACTTCAACAACCCTCATCGAATATTCAAAAACTGATTACAATAATGAGATGTATCCACCAATCCAAAGAAAGGATAGGCGGGAGCTTGACAGCCCGCCGTGCCGCTTTGTGGACAATGACTCCCATTGTTAGGGCGAATGGCACCGAATCGTGTCAAACCAAAACATATCATTCCTGTATCGTATCCCATGTATCTAGCTACGTATCAAATCATCTTGAAAGAGAAAGATGAACATCCCTAGTGTGTGTCTCAAGTCAGTGATGATGGGCTGCAGACTAACGCCGTTACAGCAAGACGTCTCCAGAGTGCATTGGTCTGCTGCGGGGTTCACGTCGGTACAGCTGTGGAGGACACACAAGTCAAACACACATCACTTAAAACACACATATAAGTCACAAGCCCTCTAGACAAAGTTATTTTTACAAAATGTCCTAAACGCAGATATAGGCATGTTACTAAAGCACATCCTAACAAACACAGAGAGGCAGTCTCTCTCTCACACATCCTCTTCCTCACAGGTATAGAGCTGTAGGTCCCATCACAGATGCCAGAAAGGCAGACCCCACCCCAGAGCCACTGCCCACCTCTAGACACAGAGGGGCTGGAGAAGAGGGTCAAAGGTCAGTAACTGTATTGTTGACCAGTAACAGGTATCAGGGTGGTGTTCATTAGGGCACGATACAGAAAGCAAACATTCTTATTGGACCAGTCCAGGGAGTACCTCCCCTTTCAGTCTGTTTTCTTCTGTTTTGTGCCGAATGAACACAACCGAGGGTCATTTTCACTAGATACCAAACGGCTCAAAACGGGGAGGGACTACCTGAACTTGTCCAAAAAGAAACTCTAGTTTTGTTGCAATTTTTTTTCTACGTAAGCAGTAATGAATACAACCCAGGTATTGTAACAAGCTGCTCACCTAATTTTCTTCAGTCTGTCAGCATCCTGCTCAATGGCATCTATCAAAGGGAAGGAGTCCTCGGCTGGCTCGTACACGTCAGTGAAAGGCCCGCATGGATGTCAGGTAGGGGACAGTGATGTGCTCCACGTCATGAGGCCATCCTCGATGGTCCACTCATTTTGCCCGACTAGAAGCTGTACAGAGATGGACACACAGAACTATTAGGTAAATGTCTGTCATCCTAAGGTTGGCACAAAGTGCTGGAACTCTGAGATTTCAGACAACTGGTAGAGGTCAAGGGGTAATTGGATGGTAATAGGAAGAAATAACAACTGCACTAAATGAACCCAAACAGCGCCTTGGGTGGCCATAATTCTGAGACCACTGGCCATAGGCATAAATGTTTTTTAGGGAACACAACCAATGACTGGGTTCAACAGAAGTGTGTAACATTTCATGAAGCTGTTAAATATTCATGACAGTACGACATTTTAACAAGCAGTGTTTTAGCTGCACCAAACGCCTGCAGCCATGTAAAAGTGTGGAAAAACAAAAGGATTAGGCTAAGAAGAGTCTATTTTCTGGGTGCCATTTACGATGTCTGATGACCATTATACACTCATAAACAACTTTCACTTTAATAAACTGCTAGGCACGATGCTGTGATGCATAAACCTATTTAAGTAGCTACACTGAACAAAAATATAAACAACATGCAACAATTTAATTATTTTTTTCCCATAGGGATAAAGAAACCAGAAGTAATTAGGACTACAATCTGGCAAGCTCTAAACCAAAAATAGAACAATGAGACAACTTGTAGACTTGTTTGCGTGCTGTCAGAGGCCAAGCCTTCTCTGGTCTCTACTCCCCTCATAACGAGGTTTGAGACTCCAAAGCCTCCCACCATTAGCTCTGACAAATTGAAAATCCCAGTCAATGGTGACTCCATTACCCGCGGTATTAGACTTAAAACAAATCATCCAGCGATCATACACTGGTAGCCCTACCAGGGGCTAAACTAGATCCAGTTTAGTGGAGTCTGCCACTAGCACAGTCAGTGTAGTCAGCTCAGCTATCCCCATTGAGACCGTGTCTGTGCCTCGATCTAGGTTGGGCAAAACTAAACATGGCGGTGTTCGCCTTAGAAATCTCACTGGAATAAAGACCTCCTCCATTCCTGTCATTATTGAAAGAGATTGTGATGTATCACATCTCAAAATAGGGCTACTTAATGTTAGATCCCTCACTTCCAAGTCAGTTATAGTCAGTGAACTAATCACTGATCATAATCTTGACGTGATTGGCCTGACTGAAACATGGCATAAGCCTGATGAATTTACTGTTAAATGAGGCCTCACCTCCTGGTTACACTAGTGACCATATCCCTCGCGCATCCCACAAAGGCGTAGGTGTTGCTAACATTTATGATAGCAAATTTCAATTTACAAAAAAGAAAACGACTGCGTTTTAGTCTTTTGAGCTTCTAGTCATGAAATCTATGCAGCCTACTCAATCACTTTTTATAGCTACTGTTTACAGGCCTCCTGGGCCATATACAGGTTCCTCACTGAGTTCCCTGAATACCTATCAGACCTTGTAGTCATGGCAGATAATATTCACATTTTTGGTGACTAAAATATTCACATGTAAACTCCACAGACCCACTCCAAAAGGCTTTTGGAGCCATCATCAACTTAGTGGGTTTTGTCCAACATGTCTCCGGACCTACTCACTGCCACAGTCATACTCTGGACCTAGTTTTGTCCCGTGGAATAAATGTTGTGGATCTTAATGTTTTTCCTCATAATCCTGGACTATCGGACCACGTTTGCAATTTTAACAAATAATCTGCACAGACCCCAACCAAGGATCATCAAAAGCCATGCTATAAATTCTCAGACAACCCAAAGATTCCTAGATGCCCTTCCAGACTCCCTCCATCTACCCAAGAGTCAGAGTACAAAAATCAGTTAACCACCTAACTGAGGAACTCAATTTAACCTTGCGTAATACACTAGATGCAGTCGCACGCCTAAAAACAAAAAACCTTTGTCATAAGAAACCAGCTCCCTGGTATACAGAAAATACCTGAGCTCTGAAGCAAACTTCCAGAAAATCAGAACGGAAATGGCGCTACACCAAACTGGAAGTCTGCTGACTAGCTTAGAAAGACTGTACCGTGCAGTATCGAAGAGCCCTCACTTATGCTTGATCATTCTATTTTTCCAACTTAATTGAGGAAAATAAGAACAATCCAAAATTTATTTTTGATACTGTCGCAAAGCTAACTAAAAAGCAGCATTCTCCAAGAGAGGATGGCTTTCACTTCAGCAGTGATAAATTCATGAACTTCTTTGACGAAAAGATCATTATCATTAGAAAGCAAATTACAGATTCCTCTTTAAATCTGCGTATTTCTCCAAAGCTCAGTTGTCCTGAGTCTGCACAACTCTGCCAGGACCTAGAATCAAGAGAGACACACGTTTTTTAAAATTAGATCTCTTGACACATTGATGAAAATAATCATGGCCTCTCAACCTTCAAGCTGCATACTGGACCCTATTCCAACTAAACTACTGAAAGAGCTGTTTCCTGAGCTTGGCCCTCCTATGTTGAAGATAATAAATGTCTCTCTATCCACCGGATGTGTACCAAACTCACTAAAAGTGGCAGTAATAAAGCCTCTCTTGAAAAAGCCAAACCTTGACCCAGAAAATTTCGGTGTTCCTCAAGGCTCCATTTTAGGACCACTATTGTTTTTACTACATATTTTACCTCTTGGTGATGTCATTCGGAAACATAATGTTAACTTTCACTGCTATGCAGATGACACACAGCTGTACATTTCGATGAAACATGGTGAAGCACCAAAATTGCCCTCCCTGGAAGCCTGTGTTTCAGACATAAGGAAGTGGATGGCGGCAAATGTTCTACTTTTAAACTCGGACAAAACAGAGATGCTAGATCTTCTGTTGAATATGACAATTAATCTTGATGGTTGTACAAGGACCTCAACGTTACTCTGGACCCTGATCTCTCTTTTGACGAACATATCAAGACTGTTTCAAGTACAGCTTTTTTCCCATCTACGTAACATTGCTAAAATCAGAAACTTTCTGTCCAATAATTATGCAGAAAAATTTATCCATGCTTTTGTCACTTCTAGGTTAGACTACTGCAATGCTTTACTTTCCGGCTACCCGGATAAAGCACTAAATAAACTTCAGTTATTGCTAAACATGGCTGCTAGAATCTTGACTAGAACCAAAAAATGTGATCATATTACTCCAGTGATATGGCCTCTCTACACTGGCTTCCTGTTAAGGCAAGGGCTGATTTCAAGGTTTTACTGTTAACCTACAAAGAATTACATGGGCTTTCTCCTACCTATCTTTCCAATTTGGTCCTGCCATACATACCTACACGTACGCTACGGTCACAAGACGCAGGCCTCCTTACTGTAACTAGAATTTCTAAGCAAACAGCTGGAGGCAGGGCTTTCTCCTATAGAGTTCCATTTTTATTGAATGGTCTGCCTATCCATGTGAGAGGCGTAGACTCGGTCTCAACCTTTTAGTCTTTATTGAAGACTCATCTCTTCAGGTCTTATGATTGAGTGTAGTCTGGCCCAGGAGTATGAAGGTGAACGGAAAGGTACTGGAGCAACGAACTGCCCTTGCTGTCTCTGCCTGGCCGGTTCCCCTCTCTCCACTGGGATTCTCTGCCTCAAACCCTATTACAGGGGCTGAGTCACTGAAAAGGTACTGGAGCAACGAACTGCCCTTGCTGTCTCTGCCTGGCCGGTTCCCCTCTCTCCACTGGGATTCTCTGCCTCAAACCCTATTACAGGGTTTGAGGCAGAGCCTCCTTACTGTAACTAGAATTTCTAAGCAAACAGCTGGAGGCAGGGCTTTCTCCTATAGAGCTCAATTTTTATGGAATGGTCTGCCTATCCATGTCAGAGGCGTAGACTCGGTCTCAACCTTTTAGTCTTTATTGAAGAGTCATCTCTTCAGTAGGTCTTATGATTGAGTGTAGTCTGGCCCAGGAGTGTGAAGGTGAACGGAAAGGTACTGGAGGAACAAACTGCCCTTGCTGTCTCTGCCTGTCCGGTTCCCCTCTCTCCACTGGGATTCTCTGCCTCAAACCCTATTACAGGGGCTGAGTCACTGGCTTACAGGTGCTCTTCCATGCCGGCCCTAGGAGGGGTGCGTCACTTGAGTGGGTTGAGTCACTGACGTGATCTTACTGTCCTAGTTGGCGCCCCCCCTTGGGTTGTGCTGTGGGGGAGATCTTTGTGGGCTATACTCAGCCTTGTCTCAGGGGGGGCGCCAACTAGGACAGATGGTAAATTGGTGGTTGAAGATATCCCTCTAGTGGTGTGGGGGCTGTGCTTTGGTAAAGTGGGTGGGGTTATATCCTGCCTGGACAGGGCCACAGTGTCTCCCGACCTCTCAAATCCAGTCTCAGCCTCCAGTGTTTAGGCTGCAATAGTTTGTGTCGGGGGGCTAGGGTCAGTCTGTTATATCTGGAGTATTTCTCCTGTCTTATCCGGTGTCCTGTGTGAATTTAAGTGTTCAATTTTCTCTCTTTTTCTCTCTCTTTCTCGGAGGACCTGAGCCCTAGGACCATGCCTCTGGACTACCTGGCCTGATGACTCCTTGCTGTCCCCAGTCCACCTGGTCGTGCTGCTGCTCCAGTTTCAACTGTTCTGCCTGCGGCTATGGAACCCTGACCTGTTCACCAGACGTGCTACCTTGTCCGTGAACTGCTGTTTTCAACTCTCTAGAGACAGCAGGAGCGGTGGAGGTACGGTGAATGATCGGCTATGAAAAGCCAACTGACATTTACTCCTGTTGCACTCTCTACAACCACTGTGATGATTATTATTTGACCCTGCTGGTCATCTATGAACACATCTTGGCCATGTTCTGTTATAATCTCCACCCGGCACAGCCAGAAGAGGACTGGCCAACCCTCATAGCCTGGTTCCACTCTAGGTTTCTTCCTAGGTTCCGACCTTTCTAGGGAGTTTTTCCTATCCATCGTGCTTCTACACCTGCACTGCTTGCTGTTTGGGGGTTTAGGCTGGGTTTCTGTACAGCACTTTGTGACATCAGCTGATGTAAGAAGGGTTTTATAAATACATTTGATTGATTGATTGACAGATATTTCACCAATAGGAGCCTATCCCAGCTTGGCCCATCCTGAGATTTCACACTTGTTTTCAACGCTGCATTTGTCGGTGTAGACTGATTTGATGATGAGAGCTGAATGACCCGTTAGCTAGTAAGCTAACGTTAGCTAGGCTTATGAGAATGAATTTCACTATGTAATGCCAAATTCATCGACACTGACTGACAATGTTAGATTACATAGCTGCAAGTTACATTTACCTGAAGCTTTTGGTATGATATGTTTGTTTGAATCTGATGAATAGGCGCACATGTAGCTAACTAGATGTTTTTCCTGGTTCCTGTTTCAGTGCAATGTGGGAATTGTAGTTCTGAGTAGCAGACTGTTGCAACAATAATGATGGGAGATTCAGAAGGGGCTTGATGTGCAGAGTTTGTGCTATTAGTACTTAAAAACATTGTGCTAATTTGTACATGTAGTACATAATTAATGAGAGACTGAGTTGATGGGAGATTTAAAAAAAATAAGTGAAGTGTAAGATTAGAATAAAAGAGTGGGTAAAAAGTTACTAGAGGGAAATGAGTCAACTAACGGTACTGATGTTGATTGACGCATCAATTGACATCAGCAGATGCCTCAAGTCTGCGTGTCATATAGCCATTATGTTTTATGTGGGTTGGTTAACTACCAAAAAGACTGGTAATATTATTGCATCCAGTGTTGGGCTTACACACCATAACCAGACATGAAGGCACCAGGCAGGTGGTGGGATCATCCTTGTTAACACTGTTTCCTGCTGCATACCACATGACACCCTATTCTACTCATACAGTAGGCCCTGCTCAAAAGTAGTGCACTAAAGGGAATAGGGTGACGCTTGGGACACAGCCCTAGGCTACTGCATACTTCAGTGAACCATCAAATTCTGAAAAGAGACTACTTTGAAGCATTCCCCTTTTTATATGAATAAAATAGGCCTATCCCAGTAAGCACAATTACATTGAAAATATGTATTAGATGTATTTTCCAGACATTGACGTCAGGTGCATTTTAGGTGCATATTGAAAGGTCAAATATGTATTTTACGGATGTTGAAAATACGTATTTTCAGGACGTTGAAAACACTGTACCCATTTCCCGGATGTTGAAATCGGGTGCATTTTAGGTGCCTAACGAAAGGTGAAAATAGGTATTTTCCGGGCGTCAAAAATATATCTATAGACAAATTTAAATTGAGCATATGTTCTCAATTAAGTAGATATTATTTCACAATGATCATTTTACAAGCCTCTTTATGAAAAAGATTGAGATAGAATATGTATTATTGCTCCCATCTGGCACATGCACTTATATTATCCTTTTAAAAAATGTAAATGGGCCACAAAGTAGCCCATCCTATAGAATAAAACAGACAGATTTTTTTTTCTTGCTATGACTGTGATATGTTGTTTATCTACCTTATTTGAATGCACTGACTGTAACTCACTCTGTATAAGAGAGTCTGCTGAAGGACCAAAATGTAAACGTGAAAACCAAACACTTGCAAAGCATGCTGGTAATTATTATGACAAGCTCCACCCCCAGACAAGTACAAATTTGGTCGGTGGGGACCAGATCCAAATCTGAACTAATCATAGATGTCTAGGCTATGGCATCACATTATGGCACAGTTTGGTACAGTAGAGCACAGTAGAGTACAGTACGGTACAGGACAGTACAGTTTAATTCAGTAGAGTACAGTTTAGTTCATTAGAGTAGGGTACATTACTCTGTTGTGCTCTACTGTACTGTGCTGTCCAAACTTGTGAAACATAGATGTCTATGATTGGTTCAGATTTGGTCCAGTCCGGACCAAATCTGAACCAATTATAGATGTCTATGTTTGGGCCAAATCAAGGCCGGCTGGACCAGACCAAATCTTAACCAAACATAGACGTCAATGATTGGTTCAGATTTGGTCCGGACTGGACCAAAAATCTATGGCCTTGGACGTTGAAATCAAGGATGTGCCAAATTTCACAAAAAAAAAAGGGGAATAAAGACAACCGGTCCAAACAGAACCAAAAACATACGTTGCTGTCAGTAAATGCTTAGTGGGATTAATGCTGGTACTGGGCGTTAAGTGTGGCTTGCTGATGCTGAGCCTTTTCAACTGTAACACCCTGGACCAGAGCTAGTATACAGAGCTAGAATACTCTGCCATATTGCCTCAGAACACTAAATGTGCTCTTTAACTCTTTAACAATCTCCTTCAATCTGGATTACAGACACAACCGGGACCAATAAAATCAGGGCCGTAAAAAAATGACATTTTTGCAAGTGGCGAGTGATAAATCAAACTTGTTTTTAATCTCAAAGACAGCCATGGATTAATAGGGCCCAAACACACCAAATGGAGGCTGCGTGTTGGAGGAGGGGCATAGATGGGCAGAACACCAATAACATACTGCAGGCCTATGGGTTGCTCAGATGTGGCCACGAAGGCGATAGTGTTATGATTGGGTGGCTCTGTAGCTCCTTTTCATACATTTCTGTGTACTATGAGCTGTTGTATGACAAGTGATGATGTGCCTGGCATGAGTTGAGCCCACCTGGTCATGTCACTAATCCTGCTCAACCTATGCCCATGCCCCTCCCTATCTGTGACCTCTGACCTCCTGGAAACTGCCTGTAACTCTTACCTGGATTTGCGAAACCCTCCCGTTGCTGCCTCCTCCTACCTTCAGGCAGGGTGTCACTCTCTACAGGGCGAATCATAACTTTCATGAAAGCTACATTTTCACTTAGTCAAAGAATTATAACTTCCAATAAGAAGCATTTTTGGTTAGTCATGTATTGATATCAATGGGGATGTTGTTACTCTCTACATGGTGAAACCTAACTTTCACTTAAGATGAATTTTAACTTAGTCATGTATTCAAATCAAATTTTATTTGTCACCATACAAGTGTTTTGCAGTTGTTATTGCGAGTGTAGCGAAATGCTTGTGCTTCTAGTTCCGACAGTGCAGCAATATCTAACAAGTAATATCTAACAATTTCACAACAAATACCTAATACACACAAATCTAAGTAAAGGCATGGAATTAAGAATATATAAATAAATGGACGAGAAATGTCAGAGCGGCATAGACTGAGATACAGTAGATAGTATAGAATACAGTATATACATATGAGATGAGTTATGCAACATTATTAAAGTGACATAATTAAAGTGACTAGTGTTCCATTTATTAAAGTCACCAATGATTTCAAGTCTGTGTATGTAGGCTGCAGACTCTGATAGTGATGGCTATTTAACAGTCTGATGGCCTTGTTTGTGAGGGTTTTAGTTGACAAGCCAAATTTCTTCAGCCTCCTGAGGTTGAAGAGGCGCTGTTGCGCCTTCTTCACCACACTGTCTGTGTGGGTTGACCATTTCAGTTTGTCGGTGATGTGTACGTCGAGGAACTTAAAACTTTCCACCTTCTACACTGGTGTCCCATTGATGTGGATCAGGGGGGTGCTCCCTCTGCTGTTTCCTGAAGTCCACAATTATCTTCTTTGTTTTGTTGATGCTGAGTGAGAGGTTATTTTCCTGACACCACACTCCCAGAGCCGTCACCTCCTCCCTGTAGGCTGTCTCATCGTTGGTGGTAATGAAGCCTACTACTGTTGTGTCATCTGCAAATTTGATGATTGAGTTGGAGGCGTGCATGGCCACGTAGTAATGTTTGAACAGGGAGTACAGGAGGGGGCTGAGCACTCACCCTTGTAGGGCCCCAGTGTTGAGGATCAGCGAAGTGGTGTTGTTTCCTACCTTCACCACCTGGGGGTGGCCTGTCAGGAAGTCCAGGACCCAACTGCACAGGGCAGGGTTCAGACCCAGGGCCTTGAGCTTAATGATGAGCTTGGAGGGTACTATGGTGTTGAAAACTGAGCTATAGTCAATGAACAGCATTCTTACATAGGTATTCCTTTTGTCCAGATGGGATAGAGCAGTGTGCGGTGTGATGGTGATTGCATCGTCTGTGGAGCTATTGGGGCGGTAAGCAAATTGGAGTGGGTCTAGGGTGACAGGTAAGGTGGAGGTAATATGATCCTTAACTAGTCTCTCAAAGCACTTCATGATGACAGAAGAGAGTGCTACGGGACGATAGTCATTTAGTTCAGTTGCCTTTGCATTCTTGGGAACAGGGACAATGGTGGCCATCTTGAAGCATGTGGGGACAGCAGACCGGGATAGGGAGAGATTGAGTATGTCCGTAAACACACCAGCCAGATGCTCTGCACTTGCTCTGAGGACGTGGCTAGGGATGCCGTCTGGGCCGGCAGCCTTGCAAGGGTTAACACGTTTAAATATCTAACTCACATTTAAATGTGTTAACCCTTGCATGCGGAGACTTGGGAGACTTAAGTCAAAATGCAAAGTTAGGAAGTAAGCATTTGCCCCAATATGAAGACTCTATCCATAATATTTTCATCTGCCATGCCTTCATGGGCAACTATAAATATGTAGTGGTCTGATGGTGTTTCTTGACTTTACTCAAAAAGTGTTATTTTAGCATCCGTGGCCACTGGAGGGCAGCATGGATCTTTCCAACGAACAAACACAGACCGATCCAGAAATGGATTGTGTGTGTGTGTGTACACTATGTGTTTTCCTGACACTGGTCTCTCTTGAACAAGAAAAAACATTATTGCGTTTACTTTCTTTTGTTCTCTTCTGTGTTGGGAGGTTTGGAAGAGGACAAGTAGTGCTTAAGCATTTGACATCATTTTTTAAAAATATATATTTTAAAACATTTTGGTATGGTCGGACTGGCCTTGATTTCAAAATCCACGGACGTAGATTTTTGGTACGGTCCGAACCAAATCTGAACCAATCATAGACATCCACTGATGTCCGGTCTGAACCGGCCTATATTTGGCCCAAACATAGATATTCAGATTTGGTCCGGACTTCATTTATCTTAAACATAGACGTCTATAATTGGTTCAGAACCAATCATAGACGTCCATGGCTGTCTACACTTGACACTTACATGCAACTTCTTCTATCAGAATACGAAGATTGCATTGAAAAGACAGGTCTAGATATACGAAAGTCGCAATGTGGTCGGATTTTGTTCAGATCTGGCTGGGCCACTTCAGGAGGTGGTCAGGGACACATTGTGTGCTGATTTCTCCCCATCTGGACGCAATTAGGCTAGCTAAAGCGTGTACAGGGGGCAACATCATCAGCACTCTGCCCACAAGTCTCCTGAAAACATATGTTTTGGGAGCGAAAGGCACCTTTTTTCCTTAAACATTGGAGGAAATACGTTCCTAGTGTTTGAGGAATGTGTTTGCTGGCTTCATAAATGCTAACTAGCTAGCTTATTTAGATTTTTATTTTCTGGGCTGGAGTTATGCTAACCTGTTTGCAATCCCTTTTGCTTTGTTAGCTAGCTTGCTGTCTAGTTAGAGGTTAACCGGCTATTTAGCTACAGTAGCTACTGCCATCAAGTTGTTGTTGTTTTGTTATTATCAGATTTAGCCTGTTCCATCGTCAGAATGCATACTGGTATTTGAATATAGCGCAGGGAAAAGGAATCCGGACACAATGTGGACACAGTAGACACATTCACATGTAGGTGTAGATGCATGATGTGTTCGGAATTCCATAATAAGAACTCCAAAAGCTGCATGAACTGTAATGTCTAGATATGGACTATGTTTCACAAATTTTACTTCACAGCACAGAAGAGCACACCAGAGTACAGTACATTATAGTACACAGTACAATAAAGAAAAGTAGAGTATAGTACAGTACAATACAATACAGCACACTAGAGTAAAGTAAAGTATAGTGTACTTAACTAAACTGTACTGTACTCTACTGAATTAAACTATACTGTACTCTATTGTACTGTAATCTAATGTACTCTAATGTACTCTCTAAGCACACAGCCAAGACAACGCAGGAGTGGCTTCGGGACAAGTCTCTGAATGTCCTTGAGTGGCCCAGCCAGAGCCCGGACTTGAACCCGATCAAACATCTCTGGATAGACATGCAAATAGCTGTGCAGTGACACTCCCCATTTAACCTGACAGAGCTTGAGAGGATCTGCAGAGAAGAATGGGAGAAACTCCCCAAATACAGGTGTGCCAAGCTTGTACCGTCATACCCAAGAAGACTCAAGGCTGTAATTGCTGCCAAAGGTGCTTCAACAAAAGTACTGAGTAAAGGGTCTCAATACTTATGTAAATGTAATGTTTCTGTTTTTTATTTTTAATACATTTGCAAGAAATTCTTAAAACCTGTTTTTACTTTGTCATTATGGGGTATTGTAAGTAGATTATTGAGGGGAAAAACAATTAAATATATTTTAGAATAAGGCTGTAACCTAACAAAATGTGGAAAAATGTCATGGGGTCTGAATACTTTCCGAATGCACTGTAGCCTAGACGTCTATGATTCGTTCAGATTTGGATCTGTTATGCACCAACCACATTTCTATTTGTTTGGGGGCAGAGCTTATTAGAATAATACCCAGCATGCTTTTAAAGTGTTTGTTTTTAACGTCATTAACCTGGTTATTATCCGTTGCCGAATCCAGTGTTAGAATGGTTAGTTAGGACTCTTCATAACAACGCTGAAACTAGCTTCTTGATAGGAACCATAGCTATGTAGGATTCATCTCACTTTATCCCAGGATAGACCACTACAATCGGACCTCTTGGCTTTCTGCCAACCCTCCTGTACCATCACAAGGTGAACGTGTGTGTGGTCAGACATCTCAGAAAACTCAGCCAACTCGGAGTGCCGTTTAGTGTTTGCTCATCATTCCTGAAGATCTAATTCTCTCTGGGTATTAATACTGGCTTCTTTGCGTGTATTTTGATCACTGAATACTCCAGTACAAACTCAGTACAGGTGCATACCAAGTATAAATCAAGAGGCGAGTAACAAGGGATCTTGTATGGTCTTTATCTTTAACTCCATACATTTACTGTTAGACTATATCTAAGTATAGCCTGGTATGGATGAGTCATAAGGGTGGAATTTAGATTTTTGTACCGATGCCAATGTTTTTTTAACTGACATAGCATAGGAGATACCTTATCAGTGACCGTAGAAGGCATGTCTGAAAAGTGGAGACGAGGACTGACATATCCCATACTGACCCTTTATGCCTGTGTGCATTGGGTGTCTATGACAGCAAATCACAAACTCCCTCTCTACAGTGGATGGGTCAGCTGTGAGGGTCTCAGTTAGTTAGAAGAAGTAATAAATGCTTATTATTGCATCAAATATCACCAATCATAACATGTACTGGCTATGTTGAAAATAATATGTCGTGTTATTTCTCTGTCATTTCTGTGTCATTATTTGGCCAAACTACTGTAATCTTTGTCATCTTTGCTAGCAAAGCTAGTGAAATTAAATTGACTTTAAAGCCAACAGAACTGAAGCCGCCTATGCTGTACTCCTTCTAGCATTAAAGCTAATCGGTACAAAACCAACTCTGTATGCTCAGTTCTTCGAGACTTTGATTCCCCTCCAGCTCTCCCTCAGAAGTCTGACTGACAAGTTTATGAGCGAGGATTAGTCTGGCTGAGGCAACTGGCAGTATTGTTCTCCTTCATCCCTCAGCCAAAGCGCCAAGAGGCTATCGCTAGCTTTGTTGTCGGCTAATACAGTGCAGCATGTTCTGACTGACTGTGCATACTGTTCAGTTACTCACTTTTCAGTTACCCAGTTACCCACTCTTCTCACGTGACTCAAGTTGTATGTTATGGGGTGACTAGTGTTAACCAACCAGTATTAAAATATTTCTAAGTATTTATTTTCTTCAGTGAAACACCACAGTTGCTAATGGTCTTTTTTTGAGGAGGATGTAGTGCAACATTTGGTACAGAGGAGTAAAATGCTAGTTTATTGGATCAATATAAGGGGCGTCAGGCAGCCAAAAAATCTGAGGGGGCACAAAGTAAATGAGGATAGCTTGGGGTGGTTGGAGAATTTTGTATTTTTCAAACACCTGAAACAGCCTTTTCCTGTAATCTAGAGCTGTAATCAGTATGCTTCATTCTATGAATATCTATGGATACATCTTCAGCTGTCTGTATCCTTTGGACTGGTAGTTCTTATTTTTTACCTTTTCACGCCTGAGTTTCAAATATCTCTAACTGTTGCCCCAGTATGAGTTTTTTTTATGTGTGATGTCAGAATGCACTCACTGTTCCAAAATGTGATTGTTACACAACAGGACAGTTAACCCACGCTGCCCTGAAACCCAGGCACACTGCCTGCTAATTATCTGAAGGCTATGTTTCAAATGGTCAATTTCAAATTATTTTCTAACAACAGTTTGAATTGAGGTGTGTTCCGCCTCCACAATTCACATAGAAGTATCCCATTTCACTGTTGTGGACAATTTATGTTTGAGGCAATCCTGAGCTTGACAAACTTCTCTTCAACAAGAGACCAAATACTTCCCCAGTGCTTCCCCAGATAAAGTATGCACATTTGCGCATCTCCAGTCAGAACAGAACTTGCACTAACTTACACCCAGGATAACTTCACTCACAAATGGCAGGTTTTTTATCACCGATAGACTGGCAATGAGATACAAATCAAAGGCAAAATTTCCTCAACACCACAAACGTAATTTATTTGATCAAGTGTCCATGCGGATTGGCGTATGTGGGAAAGATGCGGAGAGCGCTTAAAACAAGAATCACGGTATACAGGAGTTTCATTAGAAATAATGATATCAAAAGTCCCCTTGCTGTGTATTTATACCAGGCAAAGCACAACTTATAGACAATTTCCACCTGAGACGAGAGTCCTTTTGGATACATTTCCTCAACACTGTCTCCATGTGGTCTAAACGAGGAACTAGACATAAAACCTTTTCTATAAAATGTATTCTGCTCATGGGAGGCTGCTGTTTCCCATTTCCCTATATATACTGAACAAAAATATAAACACAACATGCAACAATTTCATTGATTTTACTGAGTTACAGTTCATATGAGGAAATCAGTCAATTGAAATAAATTCATTAGACCCTAATCTATGGATTTCACATGACTGGGAATACAGATATACATCTGTTGGTCACAGATATCTTAAAAAAATGGGCCTCCCAATAGGCCTCAGGATCTCATCACGGTATACTATAACCCCACCGCCACCATGTGGTACTCTGTTCACAATGATGACATCAGCAAACCGCTCGCTCAACGACGCCTTACAGGTGGTCTGCGGTTGTGAGGCCGTTTGGACTTACTGCGAAATTCTCTAAAACAAAATTGGAAGCGGCTTATTGTAGAGAAATTAACATAAAATTGTCTGGAAACAGCTTTGGTGGACATTCCTGCAGTCAGTATGCCAATTGCACACTCCGTCAAAACTGAAACTGTGATTTTATTGTCCCCTGCACAAGGTGTGTCTGTGTAATGATCAAGCTTTTTTATCAGTAGCAAAATAAGCTTTTTGTGCATATTTAACATTTCTGGGATCTTTTATGACAAAAACATTATGTTGTTAATGCTGTGCAGTATATAATGAACAAAAAAATGTATGCAACATGCAACAATTTAAAAGATTCTGCTGAGTTACAGATCATATAAGGAAATTAGCCAACTTAAATAAATAAATTATGCAACTTGGGAGTCAAGCCGACCAACTGGGGAGCCAAGCCCAGCCAATCAGTATGTGGAGGTCTGGGCTGACGTGGTTACATGTGGTCTGCTGTTGTTTGGCTGGTTGGACGTACTGCCAAATTCTCTAAAATGACATTGAACACGGCTTATGGTGGAGA
Source organism: Hucho hucho (assembly GCA_003317085.1). Lineage (NCBI taxonomy): Eukaryota > Metazoa > Chordata > Actinopteri > Salmoniformes > Salmonidae > Hucho > Hucho hucho. The sequence goes on along the minus strand of QNTS01000537.1, from coordinate 582,291 downwards.
AATTAACATTCAGTTATCTGGCAACAGCTCTGGTGGACATTCTTGCAGTCAGCCAATTGCATGCTCCCTCAAAACCTGAGATATCGTAACATGTGAAGTGTTGGTCCCATGTTTCATGAGCTGAAATAAAAGATATGCACACACATCTTATTCTCTCAAATTTTGTGTACAAATTTGTTTACATCGCTGTTTGTGAGCATTTTTCCTTTGCCAAGATAATCCATCCACCTGACAGCTGTGGCATATCAAGATGCTGATTAAACAGCATGACATTACATAGGTGCACCTTGTGCTGGGGACAATAAAAGGCCACTCTAAAATGCGCAGTTTTGTCACACAACACAATGCCACAGATGTCTCAAGTTTTGAGGGAGCGTGCAATTGGCATGCTGACTGCAAAAATGTCCACCAGAGCTGTTGCCAAAGAATGTTATGTTAATTTCTCCACCATAAGCCGCCTCCAATGTCTTTTTAGAGAATTTGGCAGTATGTCCAACTGGCCTCACAACTGCAATTAAGCCCTTTTGTGGTGAAACACTCATTCTGATTGTCTTGGCCTGGCTCCCCAGTGGGTGGGCCTATGTCCTCCCAAGCCCACCCATTGCTGTGCCCCTGGCCAGTCATGTGAAATCCATAGATTAGGGCCTAATTCATTTATTTCAATTTACTTATATGAACTGTACCTCAGTAAAACCATTGAAATTGTTGCATGTTGTATTTATATTTTTGTTCAGTATATAACCTTTTCACTGGAATTGCTGTATAGTGTCATGGTCGTGCGTAAAAGAGAGCAGATAAACGTAAGGATTTATCCTAGAACAGAAGCGAGAAGAACCCTCTTCTTCATACCCTCACCCTCTTCAACATGCACCCTTCAAAACAGTGAAGAGAGTGAGTGAGGGAGGGAGGGAGGGAGGGAGGGAGGGAGGGAGGGGAAAGAGAGAGATAGAGAAAGATGGCTTAAGCGGAATCTGCATTTTATATTTATCACCCCTTTGGAAGCGTAACTCTAACTAGCATAAAGGGTTGCGTGTCTTCCAAGCACGAGGCCAGGTGAAGGTGTGTGTGTGTGTCTATGTGTGTGCGCGTGTGGTAATCACGTGAGCCAGCGCAGGACTCACTGGAGAGTGAACAGCTGCAGCTAGTTAAAGTCAGTCTGGCATTATACTGCAGATAGGAGAGAGGAGGAGAAAAAGAGGAGGAGAAAGAGAGAGAGAGATGTGGGGGGGCTATCATGAACAGAACATGTGGCCTACATTCACCAGAGGACCAATAAAAACAGTAACTGAGTTGTTTTGCTCCTAATCGCCCCCAAGTGGTTCTCAGGCTATCACTATCAAAAGTGGAAGAGTCAGTAAGCTGACACTCTTTGTGTCTTTTGGGAGTTAGTAGCAAACCAGTGGGAGTGTGTAGAACAAACAGCAGATTTTCCCTGCATTATAACCTCACACCTCCACTCCTCCTTTAGGGCCCAATCACAATTCTCTGCAGTGTCACACACGCACGCACGCACACACACACACACACACACACATACACACACTAGAGAATACAGAAACTGATACAAGGACCTAGATGTTATGGAACTACACGGTATAATGGTGCATGTTATGAACAATAACTCACTGCTAATTCATGTGGACACACAGGAAAATGGGTAGGGCAGGTAGACACTCAATTCAAACAATTGTCCCACTCAAACAATTGTCCCACTTTACAGTAAGAAAGAAACATAAATAAAGCAGTCCTATAGTGATATTTCTTATGTGTGTCTGAGAAAAGGTTTCCATTTGGGGGGATGAGGGGATCCTTGCATGGAGGGAATCGCCCAAGTGTGTGTGTGTGTGTGTGCATGTAGCTGAAGCTGGGTGGATCCCTGTGAAAATGTTTTGGACCTGAGGTATACAGTATACTGTAGCTATAGCCTTCTCGGGTCAGGGGTTCAAAGTGGCCTTCATCTAACCTCATAATATACAATCCACCACCACCTCAGGGTTGTCCCAGACACACCCACGTACACCACCAGGGCTCAGCGCCACACTACACCCACAAACAGCACTGGGTGATGGGGGATAGCCACAACTGGGCTCAGTCTCCACTGGGAATGAAAGGTCTGTTCTTTGCTCTGGTGGAGTGTGTGTTGTACTGAACACAGCAGGTCAGACCATCCTGTTCTGTTCTTTCTACCCTCCCCTCTTCTCCTCCTGTTGTGGAATTATTCAGTCAATAATAACTCTCAAATATCGGAGCATGTGCTTTCAAATAGACTTTTATTAACAATATAACAAAACCCGAGCTGATTCATGAAGCAACTCCCTTCCAGTCTTGGCACACACGGTTTAGATATTATTCCTCCTTACGTCACACTTATAGTCACTCCTCTTGATGACTCATCCATTCTGGCATTTAGCCACCGTTATTTTATTGCCTTGCACTAAGTTTAGTTAGATTTCATATTAGGGCGTGGAATCTGTAGAGCCACAGAAATAGTTCAAAAATAGACCTGTACTCACCTTAAGCCAGGTTCATGCATGTAGGACCATAGTAACAGTACTTGGCACTCTACAAACATAACCATACATGTCATCCTGCTAACTCCTCTGACATCCATGTTCTGGAAAAGACCCAAGAGGTGTAACCATAGCAACAGTACATAGTTGGCCCTAACACAGTTATAGGAATAACCAGTCGTGTCCAACCCCAGACAGGTCTAATGGTGTCTAATGACCCAGAGCACATATAGAGTGAACTAGTTTTGCTGGCTCCTTCTGAAATAAATAATTGCCGCATATGTACTGGAAAATTCACAATACTCCCCTCTTCTTCCCCCCCCTTGCAAAGCACAGATTCAAAGTAATTTGTCATATACTTCATAAACACTTAATACACAGTTAATTATTTTTTTAAATCACCCCCCCTCTTCCTCGCTTTCACTATCTTTCTCATTTGCTCTCCTTCTCTGACACATTAAGGCAAAAACATTACAATACATTCACAACAGATTTCACAACACATTGGCCCTCAGGCCACTACTCTACTACCACATATCACCAATACAAAATCCATGTGTACGTGTGTGTATAGTGCGTACGTTATCGTGTGTGTATGCATGTGTCTGTGCCCGTGTTTGTGTCTCTTCACAGTGTATTTTTATCAGTTTTTTAAATCAGATTCTACTGCTTGCATAAGTTACTTGATGTGGAATAGAGTTTCATCTAGTCATGGCTCTATGTAGTACTGTGTGCCTCCTGTAGTCTGTTCTGGACTTGGGGACTATGAATAGACCTCTGGTGGCTTGTCTTTTGGGGTATGCATGGGTGTCTGAGCTGTGTGCCAGTAGTTCAAAACAGACAGCTTGGTTCATTCAACATGTCAACACCTCTCACAAATACAAGTAGTGATGAAGTCAATCTCTCCTCCACTTTGAGCCAGGAGAGATTAACATCCATATTATTAATGTTAGCTCTTTGTGTACATCTAAGGGCCAGCCGTGCTGCCCTGTTCTGAGCCAATAGCAATTTTCTGACCACACAACTGAACAGTAGTCCAGGGCCCTGTTTCAGAAAGCGTGTTTAGTGAAAACTCAGAGTTAGTTGACTGAGTTGAAGGAAACTCTGGGTTTTCGGTTTCACAAAGCCAGTTCAGCTTAACTCTGAGTCTGTTACTATGGTAACATACTACATGAAGAACGTAACATACTACAGGTTTTCTTCAACTAACCCTGGGTTTCTCCTCCTCTTTAGCTGAAGCCTGCAGACTGAAGGAGGTGTCAGACATGGCGTGTCCTTTTCTTGAAGAGAAAACAATATTGAACAATATTCTCAGCCCTCATATCGTTCATATGACACATCGTGGACAAACTCTTTGTGTTGCACTTCGTTTTTTTGCCAACAGTTTTCAAATAACATATAACATATAACATTGGTGACGCCAAGGCAACCGTCTGTCGGGCTGTCAGAAATGTGACTCTTGAACGTTTAATGTACACTTAAACTGAAACGTTTAATGTACACTTTTGTGGTGTTCCCAAGTCACAGACCCACAAGACTCATCAAAGAAGAATTCCACAGAATTGCAGCTATCAGTCTAAGCAATAATTCATGTATTTAGTATGAAGCTTTGAGACTTGAAGCACTAATCAGTTAATTTGATATATGTTAGGGTTTCCAGGTGTGATTGGCTGCTTAGATGGCACTCATATTCCTATCACAGCTCCTTCAGTAAATTAAGGAGATTATGTGAATAGGAAGTCTTTCCTCAGCATTAATGTGCAGATAGGCCTAAACAGTAGCCTTTAGCATTCCAAATGAAAGATACTTCACAATACAGCTACTGCAGCTAATTACTGTTCTGCACTGTGAAGATCATATGTGATGCAGCTCACATCATCAGCAACATGGAAGCAAAGTGGCCTAGGTCTGTGCATGACTCGCACATTTTTTGTGAGTGTACACTGAGCGCTAGATTTGCCCATGGTGAGTTTATATATACTTCCATTCAAAAGTTTGGGGTCACTTAGAAATGTCCTTGTTTTTGAAAGAAAAGCCATTTTTTTTGTCCATTAAAATAACATCAAATTGACCATAAATACAGTGTAAACATTGTTAATGTTGTAAATGACTATTGTAGCTGGAATCGGCAGATTTTTTATGGACTATCTACATAGGCGTACAGAGGCCCATTATCAGCAACCATCACTCCTGTGTTCCAATGTCACATTGTGTTAGCTAATCCAAGTTGATAATTTTAAAAGGCAAATTGATCATTAGAAAACCCATTTGCAATTATGTTAGCACAGCTGAAAACTGTGTTCTGATTAAAGAATCAATAAAACTGACGTTTTTAAAAAAATGTTCTTTAAAAAACAAGGACATTTCGTGACACCCAAACTTTTGAACGGTAGTGTATATAGCTATATCCTATTATAATCAATATTTTGTTTCCTCCTATTGCAACTGAACATTTACACTGTATCCTTGTATTATCATAGGACAGTTCGATGGTTACCTGCTCGGTGACAGAGGGTACACCTGCCAGTCCTATTTGCTGACCCCTTACTCTGATCCTGAGGTAGAGATGACCATTGGGATGCTCATGGC
>QNTS01000537.1:552077-568497 GCA_003317085.1 Hucho hucho | reverse complement strand
CATTCAGATGTTCATTGGCAAACTTCAGACGGGCATGTATATGTGCTTTCTTGAGCAGGGGGACCTTGCGGGCGCTGCAGGATTTCAGTCCTTCACGGCGTAGTGTGTTACCAATTGTTTTCTTGGTGACTATGGTCCCAGCTGCCTTGAGATCATTGACAAGATCCTCCCGTGTAGTTCTGGGCTGATTCCTCACCGTTCTCATGATCATTGCAACTCCACGAGGTGAGATCTTGCATGGAGCCCCAGGCCAAGGGAGATTGACAGTTATTTTGTGTTTCTTCCATTTGCGAATAATCGCACCAACTGTTGTCACCTTCTCACCAAGCTGCTTGGCGATGGTCTTGTAGCCCATTCCAGCCTTGTGTAGGTCTACAATCTTGTCCCTGACATCCTTGGAGAGCTCTTTGGTCTTGGCCATGGTGGAGAGTTTGGAATCTGATTGATTGATTGCTTCTGTGGACAGGTGTCTTTTATACAGGTAACAAGATGAGATTAGGAGCACTCCCTTTAAGAGTGTGCTTCTAATCTCAGCTCGGTACCTGTATAAAACACACCTGGGAGCCAGAAATCTTTCTGATTGAGAAGGATTCAAATACTTATTTCCCTCATTAAAATGCAAATCAATTTATAACATTTTTCACATGCATTTTCCTGGATTTTTTTGTTGTTATTCTGTCTCTCACTGTTCAAATACACTTACCATTAAAATTATAGACTGATAATTTCTTTGTCAGTGGGCAAACGTACAAAATCAGCAGGGGATCAAATACTTTTTTCCCTCACTGTATATAGTCATTAAATATGTGCCACTGGCCTGAGTGTACTACAATAGCTTTACAAGAACAAAAAGCTCAAAATAAGTACAGTTTTAAAAGTGAAATAACTATTTCAATGAATAACCCAAATAAATCAACAAAAATATCCTTCAAAAATACTTGTTTATTGTTCAGTCAGCGTCTCAACTCTTCAAACAGCAGTTATGGACAAGTATGTCACATAAAGTATGCAATTTTAAATACAATTGTCACACCCTGATCAGTTTCACCTGGATTCATTGTTGTCTCCACCCCCTCCAGGTGTCGCTTGTTTTCCGCAGAGTATTTATCCCTGTGTTTCCGGTGTCTCTGTGCCAGTTCGTCTTGTATGTTCCAAGTCAACCAGTGTTTTTCCCGTACGCCTGCCTTTGATATTCTCTTTTCTAGTCCTCCCAGTTTTGACCCTTGCCTTTCCTGGACTCTGATCTGGTTTTGACATTTTGCCTGTCCATGACTATTCTCTTGCCTACTCCTTTTGGATTATTAAACATTGTAAGATTCCAACCATCTTCCTCCTGTGTCTGCATCTGGGTTTCGCCTTGTGTCATGATAAAAATAACATAAAATAAATAATTAGTAAGTGTACTGTCATGTACTAAAAACTGAAAACTACTAAACAAAAGAACAAATATCATACTATACACCAGGGGTTTTCAAACAGGGGTCCCTTGTGTAATTGCAAGGGGTCCGTGAAATAAAGTGTAATGAACGTATTCAGCACCACAAGGATTCCAGTAACTTTACGTATAATATAGAGGGGGTGGAGGTCCCTGAGGACCACTTTCTCTTGGCCCATGCTAGCCCATAGCCAAGTCTTTAAGCTGCGGAGTGCACTGAAACTCCTCTCAGCCTCACATTAAGACACTGGCAACACAAACAAAATTCTGATCAGCACCTCAACTTGGTCAAACAAACCCTGCACCTCCACTGGAAGCTTCCTGAGGACCTCTGCTGCCTCTCCACTGCTGCTACAGGGGTATCTGTTGTGAAAGAGGGAACTGGACTGAAAGAGAATCTATGTTTAGCTCAGGTTACTGTTCTAGAGACTCATCCAACTCCCCTGTGAGAAGCTCTCTTTCCAACTTTTGCAAGAAGTTTAGACTGTCCTGGTCAAAACGGTCTCCAAACTCAACCTCCACACCATCCAACACTTAAAAAAATTCTGCCCTATAGTGATCCACTGCTTTGCCAGCAAATTGTCTTCAGTGTGTCTCAATGGAGTCAATGTTGTTGCTTTCTCATACAGTGCAAGGTAGCTTTTGTCATTTCTCTTGCCCCTAAGCGATGACCGCACACACTCAACTTCAGCCTGCATATCAGAGACAGTCTGAGTTGTCTTCTGCATTGAAATGTTTAGGCATTCAAGCTTTCCAAGAACAGCAGAGACAAGTGTGAGGCCCAACACAGTCTTGCCTTTGCTGAAGTGCTCAAATAAGCCACTGGCAGATGAAGCTGTCTTGGATGCAGTTTTTGCCATCTCCTCTAGGCTGCTTAGTACCCGCTCATACTGCCCTAGAACAGCTCTAATAGTAGTATTCCGCACAGTCCACCTTGTTGGACATGGGGGTTTCAGGGTGGTCAGATGTGTATCTTTGGACGTGGCAGTTGATTCAAACATGCTCTTAAACTTCCCTGACTGGCCATAGAGGACACCTAACTGATGGACGCAAGGAAGGGAATCCCGGATCAGTGGGGATGCTGAGCAGCCAGCCTGTGTCATCAGATTTACAGTGTGCTCCACAATGCACATAGAGGGCTACCTCCTCACAATTGCCTGTGCACCTGTGTATTTTCCTGCCATGTTTGAGGCACCATCGTAACTCTGCCCCATGTAATCCAGACATGGGAAAGTTGCCACTTTCACAATGCCCTTGCCTGTTTTCTCCGACACCCTGTATAGCCCAATAAACTCCTTGTGAGGGACAAGGTCTTGATCAACATAACGCAGGCAGACGCTCTCCTGTTCAGCACCAGAGACATCTTGAGTACCATCAACAATTACTGAAAATTGTACAATCGGAAGAGACCTAATCTCAGCTGCAATGCCTCAAATGACTGTATTGGCCATGATGTTCAGAATTTCATTCTGTGCTTTGGGGCCTGTGTACATTGTGGTACGCTCTGTTAACCACTTCAGTAAAATGGGATCATCCTCTTTTGCCCTACGTTTCAAAAGCTGGTATAAATTCCCACTGTCATCCGTGTGGCCTCTAAAGGCTTGACCCTGTCTTACTACATGCCGCACCGAACTAACAATTTTCATAAAGCAATGCCTCATCCTGCTGTTTACCCCATGCGCTGGATAACTGGGTTCTGATTTGATTTAGCTGGTGTGCTGTTACAGTTACAGAGTGGCGGTGGGTTTGGCAGTTTTGATGTTCTGTGAGTTTTTCAATAGCTTTTCTCCAGTTCCTAAATCCTGCACTAATGCACTAATGGCTCTTTGGCCAAAAGATGGCTGGTTTGAAAACCCTTAGCTACAGTGAAAAAACAACACTCCTTTTATTGATGGATTATAATGTAGCCAAGGGAAATCGCGAAACCATCTCTCTTGAAACGTCAACACTCTGTTGGCAAGAGTTTGTGGTTCTGTAAATTGTGGGTGTGGCTGATATGGTTTTGTGCCATCACTGAGGTAACTGGACAATGCTGTGCCACTGTCCCCTATACTGGTGCTGCTGGCAACAAGGTTGACACCTGGTCCTGCCATGGCTGACACTGTCCTCTGAAGTCTCTCTCCCTGGCTCTTTCCCTTTCACCACCGTCACTGACTCAGTCTGTCTCCTAGAAAATAAATAAGGTGTTTCCATACTCCTAACTACCGGTCCCCAAAACTACACAATTACAGTGGGGCAAAAAAGTATTTAGTCAGCCACCAATTCTGCAAGTTCTCTCACTTAAAAAGATGAGAGAGGCCTGTAATTTTCATCATAGGTACACTTCAACTATGACAGACAAAATGAGGAAGAAAAATCCAGAAAATCACATTGTAGGATTTTGAATGAATTTATTTGCAAATTATGGTGGAAAATAAGTATTTGGTCACATACAAACAAGCAAGATTTCTGGCTCTCACAGACCTGTAACTTCTTCTTTAAGAGGCTCCTCTGTCCTCCACTCATTACCTGTATTAATGGCACCTGTTTGAACTTGTTATCAGTATAAAAGACACCTGTCCACAACCTCAAACAGTCACACTCCAAACTCCACTATGGCCAAGACCAAAGAGCTGTCAAAGGACACCAGAAACAAAATTGTAGACCTGCACCAGGTTGGGAAGACTGAATCTGCAATAGGTAAGCAGCTTGGTTTGAAGAAATCAACTGTGGGAGCAATTATTAGGAAATGGAAGACATACAAGACCACTGATAATCTTCCTCGATCTGGGGCTCCACGCAAGATCTCACCCCGTGGGGTCAAAATGATCACAAGAACGGTGAGCAAAAATCCCAGAACCACACGGGGGGACCTAGTGAATGACCTGCAGAGAGCTGGGACCAAAGTAACAAAGCCTACCATCAGTAACACACTACGCCGCCAGGGACTCAAATCCTGCAGTGCCAGACGTGTCCCCCTGCTTAAGCCAGTACATGTTCAGGCCCGTCTGAAGTTTGCTAGAGAGCATTTGGATGATCCAGATGAGGATTGGGAGAATGTCATATGGTCAGATGAAACCAAAATANCCGCCCGGGCAACGAAGGAGTGGCTTCGTAAGAAGCATTTCAAGGTCCTGGAGTGGCCTAGCCAGTCTCCAGATCTCAACCCCATAGAAAATCTTTGGAGGGAGTTGAAAGTCCGTGTTGCCCAGCGACAGCCCCAAAACATCACTGCTCTAGAGGAGATCTGCATGGAGGAATGGGCCAAAATACCAGCAACAGTGTGTGAAAACCTTGTGAAGACTTACAGAAAACGTTTGACCTCTGTCATTGCCAACAAAGGGTATATAACAAAGTATTGAGATAAACTTTTGTTATTGACCAAATACTTATTTTCCACCATAATTTGCAAATAAATAAATTTAAAATCCTACAATGTGATTTTCTGGATTTCTTTTTCTCATTTCGTCTGTCATAGTTGAAGTGTACCTATGATGAAAATTACAGGCCTCTCTCATCTTTTTAAGTTGGAGAACTTGCACAATTGGTGGCTGACTAAATACTTTTTTGCCCCACTGTGTAACATCCCCACCATATAATCCGGTCAAAAAAATGGTTATTAGAAGGATCCAAAATGAAGTCATTTTCCCATTTACCCAAGTACAAACCAGCGTAGGAAGGGCTGTAAGCAAGCTTTTTTGGGGGGTTTGTATCATTTGATTTACACAAGATGCCTACCACTTTGAAAATGCTAAACATTTAATATTGTGAAACAAACAAGAAATAAGACTAAAAAACAGAAAACTTGAGCGTGCATAACTATTCACCCCCCCAAAGTCAATACATTGTAGAGCCACCTTTTGCAGCAATTACAGCTGCAAGTATCTTTGGGTATGTCTCTATAAGCTTGGCACATCTAGCCACTGGGATTTTTACCCATTCTTCAAGACAAAACTGCTCCAGCTCCTTCAAGTTGGATGGGTTCCGCTGGTGTACATCAATCTTTAAGTCATACCACAGATTCTCATTTGGATTGAGGTCTGGGCTTTGACTAGGCCATTCCAAGACATTTAAATGTTTCCCCTTAAACCACTCAAGTGTTGCTATAGCAGTATGCTTAGGGTCATTGTCCTGCTGGAAGGTGAACCTCCATCCCAGTCTCAAACCTCTGGAAGACTGAAACAGGTTTCCCTCAAGAATTTCCCTGTATTTAGCGCCATCCATCATTCATTTAATTCTGACCAGTTTCTCAGTCCCTGCCGATGAACAACATCCCCACAGATGCTGCCACCACCATGCTTCACTGTGGGGATGAGGATCTCTGGGGGATGAGAGATGTTGGGTTTGCGCCAGACATAGTGTTTTCCTTGATGGCCAAAAAGCTAAATTTTTGTCTCATCTGACCAGAGTACCTTCTTCCATATGTTTGGGGAGTCTCCCACATGCCTTTTGGCGAACACCAAACATGTTTGCTTATTTTTTTCTGGACACTCTTCCGTAAAGCCCAGCTCTGTGGAGTGTACGGCTTAAAGTGGTCCTATGGACACATACTCCAATCTCCGCTGTGGAGCTTTGCAGCTCCTTCAGGGTTATCTTTGGTCTCTTTGTTGCCTCTCTGATTAATGCCCTCCTTGCCTGGTCCGTGAGTTTTGGTTGGCGGCCCTCTCTTGGCAGGTTTGTTCTGGTGCCATATTCTTTACATTTTTTAATAATGGATTTAATGATGCTCCGTGGGTTGTTCAAAGTTTTGGATATGTTTTTATATTGATATTTGATAGTTTTGGATATTGATCTGTACTTCTCCACAACTTTGTCCCTGACCTGTTTGGGGAGCTCCTTGATCTTCATAGTGCCGCTTGCTTGGTGGTGCCCCTTGCTTAATGGTGTTGCAGACTCTGGGACCTTTCAGAACAGGTGTATATATACTGAGATCATGTGACCGATCATGTGACACTTAGATTGCACACAGGTGAACTTTATTTAACTAATTATGTGACTTCTGAAGGTAGTTGGTTGCACCAGATCTTATTTAGGGGCTTCATTTCAAAGGGGGTGAATACATATGCACCCACCACTTTTTCGTAAAAAAAAATTTGGAATTGTTTTAAACATGTATTTTTTTCATTTCACTTCACCAATTTGGACATTTTTGTGTATGTTCATTACATGAAATCCAAATAAAAATCAATTTCAATTACAGGTTGTAATGCAACAAAATAGGAAAAACGCCAAGGGGGGTGAATACTTTTACAAGGCACTGTAGCAGGTTAAGAGAATTGGGTTAAGGTTTGGAAAAGGGTTTGGGTTACCTAAAATGCAAAGATTCTCCCTGAACATGCAACTTTTTACTTCAGTTTGACATAAGCTGCATCCCATCTAGCCATGACCGGATCTGCTGTGCAGTTAGCAATTATCCAAGAGACAGTGGAATAGCTTAGCATAGCTGCACAGTCAAAGTGTTGCTAGCCTAATGGTTTGGTGACCAAATTTCAGAGCCTTACTCATAGTGGTTCTGATGACTCCGTTATTAGCAGTTAGCCAAGATCCACTGGCAAAGCATTGTGCAGAATTGCTGTACGGCCAAGGTGTTGCTAGGGTAGTGGTTGCCTGCTTTGGTGCATGGTTGACTAGGACCCCACCAGAGTTTTTCCTGGTTAGGCCATGTGGTCAGCAAAACAAATAGGGGCCTTATGACTTAGTTGTGATGACTCAGTTGGTTAAACCATGCTGCTTGCAACACCCATGTTCTGGGTTTGATTCCTGCATGGGGGGACATGTGCACCACATAAAATTCTCAGAGTAGTGGATGTTTGACCGGCATATATAGAAAGTATTCATACCCCTTGATGTATTTCCACATTTTATTGTGTTACAGCCTGAATTAAATGTTGTTGTTTTTTTTACCAATCTACACACAATACCGCATAATGGCAAAGTGAAAATACATTTTTGAGAAATGTTTGCAAATGTATTGAAAATGAAATGCAGAAATATTTCATTTACACTCCTAATTGAGCTCAGGTGCATTCAATTTCCTTTGATCATCCTTATGACTTGATTGAGTCCACTTGTGGCCAATTAAAATGTTTGGACATGATTTATAAAGAAACACACATACATAAGTTCCCACAGTCGACAACGCATGTCAAAGCAGAAACTATGCCATTAAGTCCACGAAACTGTCTGTAGATCTCTGAGATAGAATTGTGATGAGGCATATATCTGGGGAACGGTGTAAAACAATTTCTGTTGTGTTGAAAGTTTCCAAGAGCACAGTGGTCTCCATCATTGAGAAATTGAAAAAATATGGAACTACCCAGACTCTGCCAAGGGCTGGCCATTCAACCAAACTGAGCAACCGAGCAAGAAGGACCTTGGCCAGGGAGGTGACCATGAACCCAATGAACTACCGAGTTCCTTGGCTGAGATGGGAGAACCTGCTAGAAAGACAACAGTCTCTACAGCGCTTCACCAATCTGGGCTTTATGGGAGAGTGGCCAGACGGGAGCCACTCCTGAGAAAAAGGCACATGACAGCACGCCTGGAGTTTGCAAAAAGGCAAGTGAATGAGCATAATCTGTGGTCTATGAGAAGAATAAAAGCATTTTTTTTTTAAGAATTACTCTTTGGCCTGAATGCAAAATGCTATGTCTGGAGAAGGCACATCTCATCACTCTGAGCTATCTGAGCAGCTAACCGATCGCTGCAGCTGTACATAGTCCATCTGTAAATAGCCCATCCAATCTACCTACCTCATCCCCATATTGTTTGTATTTACTTTTCTGCTCTTTTGCACACCAGTATTTCTACTTGCACATCATCTGCACATCTATCACTCCAGTGTTAATTTGCTAAATTGTAATTACTTCGCTACTATGGCCTATTTATTGCCTTACCTCTTCACGCCATTTGCACACACTGTATATAGACTTTTTCTTTTTTTCTATTGTGTTATTGACTGTACACTTGTTTATTCCATGTGTAACTCTGTTGTTGTTTCTTTGTGTTGCACTGCTTTGCTTTATCTTGGCCAGGTCGCAGTTGTAAATGAGAACTTGTTCTCAACTAGCCTACCTGGTTAAATAAAGGTGAAATGAAAACAAAATAAAAAATTGCCTATCATCTTCCCTACCGTGAAGCATGGTGGTGGCAGCATCATGCTATGGGGATGCTTTTCAGGGACTGGGAGACTGGTAAGGATAGAGGGAACAATGAATGGACCAAATACAGGCAAATCCTTGATGAGAACCTGTTCAGAGTGCAAATGACTTAGGAATAGGGATCTGCTAGTCAAATATCAATTGTTATCCATGCACTGCATTTATTTGACCTTTACTTAATGGATTGTAAGTAAGCATTTGATGATAAGGTCTATACTTGTTTTATTTGGCGCATGTGACAAATAACGTTTGATTTGATTGTATTTACATTCAATTTTAGGCCCAGCTTCCAGAACTTTCCTGGATATAGCCACTATATTCTTATCACTGCATCCAACAGGTACAAATACAGCTTCAGAGGGTGGACAATGAGCCTGTCATAGCGGATGTAAACAATGTCCCCACGTGCTCTGGCAGCTTTCATGGCTGGGATGAGTTCTTTCCTCTTCTGGCGCACAGCTTCAGGATAGTCCTCTTCGAGGAAGCTGTACAGTAAGTTCCTCTCAAGTTCTTGGCACTTTCCAGAACAGCTACCTTGTCCTTTAACATCAGGAACATGACCACTATCGGCCTGGGCCTGTCACCTGGGCCGGCAGTGGGTTTTCCAGTCCTGTGGGCACGCTCCACCTCAATTTTCCTGTGGTCCATCTTCAGTTTCTCTGAGATAATTTCCCACAGTTTGTCCTCAGAATCTGTACACAGCAATGTTGTTCCACCTTGATTGTTCCGTGTTTAGCCTGCTAAAGACTTACTACTGACCTAGTAACCTTTAAGTTTTTTTGTTTGGGGATAGATCTTTTATGAAAATAGCAGACAGATTTGTTCATCATAGCCTATGCTGCCCTTCAGTCTTTTGACTTTTTGGCCCTGACGTAGACATGGATCACCCCAGATGACACTGCTACTCCAGCTGCTCTTTCTTCATCTGACTACGTTTTCTCTCATAGTCCGAGAGCATCTGGTCGTCACGGTGGTGGCACAGGTCTACTAATTTCTCCTAAGTAGAGATTTTATATTTTCTCCCTCTCTCACCTGTCCATCGACTAATTTGAAATCCATGCTGTCACTGTCACTTGTCCACTCAAACTTAACATTATTGTCATCCATCACCCACCAAGTGCCTTTGGAGAGTTCCTCAATGAGGATGACACCTTAATAAGTTGATTTCCTGACGATGGCTTTTCGTACTTGGCGACTTCAACCTCCCAACGTCTGCCTTCGATTAACTTCTTTCCAACTCTCTCTTTCCCCTCCTTGCCTCTTTTGACCTCACCCTTTCCCAATCCCCTCCAACTCACAAGGCAGGCAATACACTTGACCTCATCTTTACTAGTGGCTGCTCACCTATTAATTTCACTGCAACCCAACTCCAGGTCTTTGATCACTACCTTGTTTCCTTTTCTGTTTCCCTTTCCTCCAAACCTAACCACTCAGCCCCTACCCAGATGGTCATGTTCCCTCGCAATCTTCGCTCTCTCTCTCTCCCACTACTTTCTCCTCTTCTATCCTAGCATCTCTCCCTTCTGCTAAATCTTTCTCCCCCCCATTCTCCTGATTCTACCTCTTCGACGCTACTCTCCTCCTTTTCTGCATCCTATGACTCCCACTGTCCCCTTTCCTCCCTGCCAGGTCGGCCCTCCTCTCCTGCTCCGTGGCTGAGTGACTCATTGCGAGATAACAGAACAGGGCTGCAGGCAGCTGAGTGAAAATGGAGGAAAACTGAACTTCTGGAGGACCTATCACCCCTTCACTCCCTCCTCTCTATTTTCTCTTCCACTATATCCACTGCTAAAGCCACGTTCTACCACTCTACATTTCAAGCTTCTGCTTTTAATCCTAGGAAACGCTTTTCCACCTTCCCGAGACTGCTCTTCTCTATGTCACGGAGGCTCTCCACACTACCAAAGCTGACACTCTCTCCTCTGTTCTCATCCTCCTAGATCTATCTGCTGCCTTTGACACCTTGAACCATCAAATCCTCCTCTTCACCCTCTCAGGGCTGGGTGTCTCAGATGCAGCACACTTTTGGATTGCATCCTACCTGGTAGGCCGCTCCTACCAGGTGACATGGAGAGGATCTGTGTCTGCACTACGTACTCTCAATACTGGTGTCCCCCAGGACTCGGTTCTAGGCTCTCTCCTATTCTCTCTATATACCAAGTCACTCGGCTCTGTTATATCTTCACATGGTCGCTTCTATCATTGCTATGCGGATGACACTGAACTACTTTTCTCCTTCCCCCCTTCTGACACCCAGGTGGTGACACATCTCTGTGTGCCTGGCAGATATCTCAACTTTGGATGTTGGCCCATCACCTCAAGTTCATCCTCAACAAGACGGAACTGCTCTTCCTCCCATGCGAGGCCTGCCCGCTCAAAGATCTCTCAATAACGGTTGACAACTCCCCAGTGTTGCCCTCCCAGAGTGAAAAGAACCCTGGTGTGACCCTGGACAACACCCTGTTGTTCTCTGTAAATATCAAAGTAGTGACCCACTCCTGCAGGTTCATGCTCTACAACATCTGTAGAGTATGACCCTACCTCACACAGAAGGTGGCGCAGGTCCTAATTATGGCTGTTTCTGTGACCGTATTACCACCACGGTCATGAGTCACGAAGTCAGTCAAATTCCATGCGACTGTTAAGTCACTGTAATTAGACTTCTCCAAGCTCTGATGCTGCTGATTGTCATTAGTAGCCTACCAAACTTGCTAACTGCTTGGTACTCAGCACTCTATTGTCCCTCTAATCACTCTGACATAAATGCAAATGTTTTCGAAAATCTAATCAAACACTTCATGAGAGCCCATGAGCTCATGTTGCGCAACATTTCTATAGTCTATGCAATTACACGAGAAAACAGAGTGATGGCCTCTACTAAAAAGAGGAGGATCCCATCAGCTTTCTATAGGCTAGGCCTACTATGTTTATTTCTCAACTTTCCTAATATTAAGCACATTGTTTATCTTGAAAACAATATAGAATAAACAACCCTTCACATAATATCATAGAAGCAGTGTTCTGCTAAAATGACAATGTGCACCTTTCATCTTTCATTGTCATTCCCAGCCAATACAGATACTGTGCCTATGTGAATTTTCATATCAAATTTTATTAGTCACATGCGCCGAATACAACAGATGTAGACCTGACAGTGAGGTGCTTACTTACGAGCCCCAAACCAACAGTGCAGTTTCAAAAAATATGAATAAGAATAAGAGATAAAAGTAAAAGTAAACAAGTAATTAAAGAGGACCAATGGGGCTGCCTTGGCAAACATGTCAGAATGGTCATACCTTCCTGTGTGGTGTCCCGCAATCAACAGGAGTTCCTATACACCGGGTTTCTCCCTCTCCATTACTGATATCATTCAATTCAATAATAAAAAAGACAATACAAGTAAAAGTTCTGTCTAGAAAAAATGTCAGTGGTCATACCTTCCTGTGAGGTGTCCCATATACAACAGGAGTTCCCTGATCCTGGTGCAGAATATACTGGGTTTCTCCCTTCACATATTGACTGATACCATTCAATTCAATAATAAAAAAGACAATACAAGTAAAAATTGTGCCTAGTTAACCTTTTCTATTACCAATGGCAGTTAGGTTTTATCTGACACACCAACAGGTACAATGTTGAAGTTTGAACAGGTCAGATTAAACATACCCAATCATGGTCTCCCCATCAAACAACTGAGGCTGCCGTCTGGAAAAAGCATCTCTAGTCCATCTGTAGAAATAGGCAGAGTTGAGGCGGCGTTCGTCAGTGACAAATGGAATGAAAGGGGTGTTGCTATACTGGACATTTGTGATGTACTGTATTATTAGTAATCACCTTATTGTGGATGTGTTGAGTGCCAGGTCTCTCTGCATCTCATGCATCCGTGAACACATACACACAATAACTGTTCTATTACCAATGGCAGCTAGGGATAGGTGATATCTGACACACATGCATATAATATGTTGAGTTTTGAACAAGTCAGACTAATTCTGTTCTCCCCATCGATGACTGTTGGTGAGCATGCAAGAGGTGAGACTGGAGATCAGGTCTTTGCCAGAGCCCCCCACACACACACACACACACACAAACACACACACACACACACACACACACACACAGAGCACTGGTTATGATTAGCTTGGTGGAACCAATCTGATTGATGCGTTCAACTTTCTATTTCCCTTCAGATATCATAAAATGTGATGTGAAATAGAATGGTGAACACAGCGACCAGGCTGGTTTACAGAGATTGCTACCCCCCCGCCCTTTGCCTCACAATGGTTTGATCCACTGCCTCCCACCCCCTCAGCCCTCAGCAGTGGCACATGATGCAGGTACTGTGCATGTGTGTCAATCTGACAGAGTCTGTCGTTGGTGGCTGACCTCCAGTAAGTAGTTCAAACAAAGGATATGTTAGACGTTTCTTTTCTTCTACCACTCAATACAAGAAGACACATTTATAACCATCACCAGTCTTCATTTTAGCTGCATTAAATGACAGGTCACTTGCTATGTTAGCTAGCATTTAGCTGATGTTTGCTAGCTAGCTACAGTAACATCAACCAGTGTTTGCAGCTATTTGAATTTGAGTCAATGAGAGAAGCTAGCAATGCAATGTAGTGTTCCTTAGCTGGCAAGGTAACAGAGGGTTCGTGTCTACCGTCTGAAAAGCACTCAATGCATGTAACTAACGTGAGGTTAATCAAGTCATCGCACCATAGCGATTTTGTTTTATGTTGGCAGGGTTCACACACACACACAATAGCTGAATTTGCAGAGCTAGCGAGCAAACATTAGCTAGCAAGCTAGCTAGTACCTATTCCATTTGTGGCGTCGTCAAAGATGGAATCGTTGCTATCGTCAGTTCATTCCAAGATCAGCATGCAGCTGTAGTGCTTCGAAGTCCCTGTGATAAGTTTATCGATAAACTGAACACCAAACTGAACAGAACTACACTCTCTTCTACCATTGTCTTAACCTCTTGGGGACAATTAAGGAGCAGTGGGGCGCTAGTGCCCCATCCTTGACAACATCCGGAAAAATGTAGAGCGCCAAATTCAAATTACAAATGTAGTATTATAAAACATTCATGAAAATACAAGTGTTGCACACTGTTCAAAAGCTTAGAATCTCACAGCGTTGTCAGATTTCAAAAAGGCTTTACAGCGAAAGCATAACATTTGATTGTCTGAGGACAGCGCCCCGTGTACTTCCCCCATTAGCATAATAATATAACCAGCACGGGTGTCGCAAAACTCATAAAAAGAGATAAAATAAATCGCTTACCTTTGAAGATCTTCTTCTGATGGCAATCCGAAGCATGCAAGCAAGACAATCAATGTTCCTTCTGTTCGAAAAAGTCCCTCTTTATATCCATAAAGCTCTGTTTGATTGGTGCGTTTTGTTCAGAAAATCCACTGTCCACTCGTCCATTATACAAGACAAAAAATATACCTATCAACTTTGTCCAAACAAATCAAACAACGTTTCTTATCGATCCTTAGATACACTAATATGTATATTAACAATAATATTTCACACGGATAATATCCTGGGCGATAGAAAAGGAAAAAACCGAGGCGCACGTGCTTCCAGTCCCGCGCGTCAAAGAGAAAAGTTACTTCTCACTCCCCTTGGATAAACTTCTTCTACTCCTCTATTTTTCAAGGTAAACGCATGAAAACTTGTCTAAAGACTGTTGACATCTAGTGGAAGCCATAGGTACAGCAACTTCTGTTATACTCACAGACATTATTTTAACAGTTTTAGAAACTTCAGAGTGTTTTCTATCCAGGTATTTTACTTTGGGCATGCCAGACTCTCCAAAACTCCGAACACTGCTGCCGCTCCCTAATGGTCTCGTTGCAAATGCTAAATTGTCGCTAGGGGACTTTGAAGCACCTGTGTGCCGATCTTGGATTAAACTGACGATAGCAAAGATTATAGCAAACAAACTTTTAGATCGAAGCCCATATAGAATGATAGAAGCCTATTTCCTACTGTAAATAACCTGCACACTGTGTGTGTGTAGCTAGCCAGCCAGGTAGACGTATTTTTCAGTACACCAAAACACAAAGTAAGAACCCTAGCAGCCTAATATCTCTAAAGACTAGTTGATAAAATGTTCATAAGAAAGAAGTGAAATGCTAATGGAAATGCTTCACAATGATGTCATTAGGCAGAGCAGGCAACAGATGGCACACAGTCAGCAGAGCTGGGGACAGATAGGCAGGGACAGACTGGCAGAGATAGGGAGTCTCAGGTAAGTTTGTTGAGTCTTTGTTTGGCAAGATTACGAAAGGTTCTCTCTTTTTTAGACTTGAAAAATGGATACCCCCACTCTCAACTTAAACTGTTGACTGAACTAAGATTTGTTTAAGGCAATGGTATTGCTGTTGTGATATACAGTGGGGCAAAAAAGTATTTAGTCAGCCACCAATTGTGCAAGTTCTCCAACTTAAAAACATGAGAGAGGCCTGTAATTTTCATCATAGGTACACTTCAACTATGACAGACTAAATGAGAAAAAGAAATCCAGAAAATCACATTGTAGGATTTTAAATTTATTTATTTGCAAATTATGGTGGAAAATAAGTATTTGGTCAATAACAAAATACTTTGTGATATACCCTTTGTTGGCAATGACAGAGGTCAAACGTTTTCTGTAAGTCTTCACAAGGTTTTCACACACTGTTGCTGGTATTTTGGCCCATTCCTCCATGCAGATCTCCTCTAGAGCAGTGATGTTTTGGGGCTGTCGCTGGGCAACACGGACTTTCAACTCCCTCCAAAGATTTTCTATGGGGTTGAGATCTGGAGACTGGCTAGGCCACTCCAGGACCTTGAAATGCTTCTTACGAAGCCACTCCTTCGTTGCCCGGGCGGTGTGTTTGGGATCATTGTCATGCTGAAAGACCCAGCCACGTTTCATCTTCAATGCCCTTGCTGATGGAAGGAGGTTTTCACTCAAAATCTCACGATACATGGCCCCATTCATTCTTTCCTTTACACGGATCAGTCGTCCTGGTCCCTTTGCAGAAAAACAGCCCCAAAGCATGATGTTTCCACCCCCATGCTTCACAGTAGGTATGGTGTTCTTTGGATGCAACTCAGCATTCTTTGTCCTCCAAACACGACGAGTTGAGTTTTTACCAAAAAGTTCTATTTTGGTTTCATCTGACCATATGACATTCTCCCAATCCTCATCTGGATCATCCAAATGCTCTCTAGCAAACTTCAGACGGGCCTGAACATGTACTGGCTTAAGCAGGGGGACACGTCTGGCACTGCAGGATTTGAGTCCCTGGCGGCGTAGTGTGTTACTGATGGTAGGCTTTGTTACTTTGGTCCCAGCTCTCTGCAGGTCATTCACTAGGTCCCCCCGTGTGGTTCTGGGATTTTTGCTCACCGTTCTTGTGATCATTTTGACCCCACGGGGTGAGATCTTGCGTGGAGCCCCAGATCGAGGAAGATTATCAGTGGTCTTGTATGTCTTCCATTTCCTAATAATTGCTCCCACAGTTGATTTCTTCAAACCAAGCTGCTTACCTATTGCAGATTCAGTCTTCCCAACCTGGTGCAGGTCTACAATTTTGTTTCTGGTGTCCTTTGACAGCTCTTTGGTCTTGGCCATAGTGGAGTTTGGAGTGTGACTGTTTGAGGTTGTGGACAGGTGTCTTTTATACTGATAACAAGTTCAAACAGGTGCCATTAATACAGGTAACGAGTGGAGGACAGAGGAGCCTCTTAAAGAAGAAGTTACAGGTCTGTGAGAGCCAGAAATCTTGCTTGTTTGTATGTGACCAAATACTTATTTTCCACCATAATTTGCAAATAAATAAAT
>QNTS01000537.1:498086-542353 GCA_003317085.1 Hucho hucho | reverse complement strand
CACACACACACACGATCGCGGGCACAAACACACACACAGGTATGCCAATGTTTCCCCCGGGGAGCAATGCATTTGCATGTAGGAGCAGTGTGTGTGTGTGTGTGTGTGTGTGTGTGTGTGTGTGTGTGTGTGTGTGTGTGTGTGTGTGTGTGTGTGTGTGTGTGTGTGTGTGTGTGTGTGTGTGTGTGTGTGTGTGTGTGTGTGTGTGTGTGTGTGTGTGGCTATGTGACTTCGGACTTGGGAGATAGGTAATCTCTCTCATGGTCCCCGGTCTCAGTGTGATGTCATACACTCTTGATTTATGATGGTGTCACCTGACAAACCTCAGGCCAGTAGGAAGTGTGTGTGTGTGTGTACATGCACATGCATGTGTGTGCATGTATGTGTAGAATGTGCATTTGCGTGTACTGCAACAGGGATTGGCATGTGTATGTACTGTATGTGTGCATGCATTTGCGTGTGTGCCCGCATGTGGCATGCTGGTCTTTGTGTCTCAATGATTCCCCTAAGTGCACTATATGGAGGATCCAGAATCCAGTAAGTTTCTGCAATTAGGCCTTAATCCTTCTCTGGAGGTTCAAAGAAACCCTACTCTGGCCAAGGGGAAAGAATTAAAGGAATTGTCAGGCTGTGGGGGGAAAGTGCCTTGAAAAGCACCCAAAGTTATTTTTGCATTCCTTCTGGAGAGTTGAGAGTAGTATTGTAAGTTGGTTTTGGGAAAGACGTGTGTCCGAGCTGGATAATTTTTTTTCTTCCACAATATACAATTGGTAGTTACAGTCTTGTCCCATCGCTGCAACTCCCGTACGGACTCGGGAGAGGCGAAGGTCGAGAGCCATGCGCCACTCGGGAGGCCGGGCTGGAGATTTGATGTATTTCCCTCACCACGTCTTTCACTCCCCTGTGTTTGCTCCTTTCTAGACGATTACACACGCTGACAGGCAATGGTGTGGGTGGGTAGAGTGGGTGGGGAGTGTGGCCTGGCTGTCAGTGGTGGGGTGTGTGTCTGTGTTGTTCCTCTCATGGTATGTGTCTGTCTTTCAATCTGTCTGCCTCTGCGCTGCAGTAGAACCAAATCCCTAGTCTAATGTAGTCTCCAACAGTTTCTTACTCTGAACTTAAGTATCAGGCCTTCCCCTATAACATCAGCATTCACTTTCCACACTGCCCAAAGGGTGTAGCTGGGGGAGAGGGGAGTGGGGGGTAGCTAGGGGAGAGAGGAGGGTTTAGGATAACTTGTTTATCCTGGTCTAAACACACTTTTGAGTCACTGCTGAGTGTGTCACTCACTTTGGCTGGAGCCGCCATCACTGAGGTATACTGCACTAACAACTGGAGACTGCATTCAAGGTAATCTACTCATGTTCGCATACACTGATTCATGGTCCGTCTATATCTGGGTTGCATCCGGTTTATACAGACCAACATCAAATGAGCACTAGCACTCAGTGTGCACAGGGAGCAGTGCGAGCAGCGACAACGTCATCCAAAAACATGGCAGACATGGTGAAATATAACATGTTAATACTGTATCTTGGCCTCAGACAATTATTTGAATAATTCAATGGATGTTTCGTGCACAAAGGTCATGTTTTCAAATCTGACTTCTCTATGTGGCCGTCTATGGAAATGTTCTTCATGGGCTGGATGTCAGTTAAACTGAAGTACGAAGCAAAACTGTTGGAGCAGTCAAAACCGTGCTTCTAGACCAGAACCCTGGCCTCTTGGCTGTCATACACTGCCTGGACTGTATGTGGGAGAAGGAGAGGATAGGCGGAGAAGGGAAAAAGTTGGAAAGAGGATGGAGAGGGTTGTCTGGATGGATGACTGTAAAATGGAGGAGGAGGAGGAGGAGAGGGGGATGAGAAGAAGGAGTGGGGGCATTTGCCAGTTTATTTTATTTTCCCCAGGGGGAAGCCTCTCAAGTTTTCAGGGAAATCTGGTCACGAATAAAAACTAGTTTAGAGAACGTTAAAAAACAATGTGTTTCTGTGGGAACTGTGAACTGTGAATTCACACTTCTGCGTTGTCCCTGTTCTGCTGTGCTGTTTGTTGCTACTTGGGTACCTGTGTCACGTTTACTCCCTCTCCCTCACCGGCGCTCAACGTCGCCAGTTTACTCATTATTATGCACACCTGTCACCATCGTTACGTGCACCTGCGCCTCATGAGACTCACCTGGACTCCATCAGCTTCCTGATTACCTCCCCTATATCTGTCACTCCCTTTAGTTCTTTCCTCAGGCGTTATAAATTCTGTTCCTGTGTTATATGTCTGTACGCTACTTGTGTTTCGGTCCATGTTTAAAGTTACTCCCTGTACTTGCTTGTCACCTGAAACCCTCAATTGCCACCTAAAACCCTCACAAACTTTTACAGATGCACAATTGAAAGCATGCGGTCTGCCTGTATCACCGCCTGGTATGGCAACTGCACCACGCACAATCGCAAGGCTCTCTAGAGGGTGGTGCCGTTTTCCCACCGCATTACCTGGGGCAAACTACCCGCCCTCTAGGACACCTACAGCACCCGATGTCACAGGGAGGCCAAAAAGATCATCAAGGACATCAACCACCTGAGCCACTGCCTGTTCGTCCCGTTATCATCCAGAAGGCGAGGTCAGTACAGGTGCATCAAAGCTGGAACCGAGAGACTGAAAAACAGCTTCTATCTCAAGGCCATCAGACTGTTAATTAAACAGCCATCACTTGTACGTTAGTGGCTGCTTCCAATAGGCATAGACTAGAAACCACTGCCACTTAAAGGAATGGAACACAAGTCACTTAACTTCACAGGGAGCGGTGGGTCGCTAGCCACTCCCGACACCACCAGGTAAAATGTAAAGCGCCAAATTCAAAATCCCAAAGTTGAATTATTAAACATCCACCAATATATAAGTGTTCCATACTCATCAAAAGCTCTGTTTCTTGGCAATATCACAGCGTTGTCAGATTTCAAAAAGGCTTTACAGCGAAAGCACTACATTTGATTGTTTGAGGGCAGCGCCTCACATACTTTCTCATAGCCATGAATTCATTAGCCAGCGTGGCACACACATAACATTTCACAGCGAAAACAAATCAATTACCTGTTGAAGAACTTCTGCTGAGGTCATCCTAAGTGTCCAACGAAGACAATCCATGGTTCTTTTGTTAGAAAAAGTCATGTATTTTATCCATAAATCTCCATTTGGTTCGCGCGTCATAGTCAGAAACGACAGCCTCCACTAGTCCATTGAAACGTGGCGCGAACTCGTTCATCTTATACCTATAAACTTGTCCAAGAACATTCAAACATAGTTTTAAATGTATCCTTAGGAACACTTTTACGTATATTTACTATTATAAATCAACCGGAATATAAACTGATCAATAACGACAATAAATAAGANCTCGAGGCTGTTGACATCATAAGGAAGCGACGTGTACTGCATTCATATGCCCTTATATGGTCATTTTCATGAGGGAGGGGTTCCCAAATGAGCAATGTGTCAAAATCACTTTTTCCAGGACAGAAATTCCTCGGGGTTTTGCCTGCCATATCCGTTCTGTTTCACTCACAGACAAATGGTTAACAGTTTCGGAAAATTCAGAGTGTTTCCTATCCAATGGTACTAAATATATGCATATCCTATTTTCTGGGCCTGAATGGGAGGCATTTTACTTTGGGCACGCCAGGCTCTCCAAAACCGTCACCTCGGGAGCTGCTCCCTGAGAAGTTAATAATGTTTACATATCTTGCAATACTCATCTCATATGTATATACTGTATTCTATACTATTCTACTGTATCTTAGTCCGTTCCGCACTGACATCGCTCGTCCATAGGTGTGTATATGGTCTTAATTCATTCATGTATTGGAGTCGTTCTGGTAATACATAAATAATGAAGCAGGTTAAACATTTCACTTTTAATTCCAATGCTTTTTTTCAAGATTGTCATCTTTGGCGGTATAGATGGATTTTCAAGGAAGGTAAGTATATTTCGTATGCATATTGCACATTTCCCATCATCTAATGGACAACCACAATAACCAGTCTGATGTTAAGCATAGGCTACTTCTTGTATAGATGTTCTATCTGGACACTGCGGCCAATAACAAAGCAACAACTGCTTTTGGATACTTTATGGATGCAGTCGGCAGAAATGGATGGCCTTCAAGGTAAATATTGATATAGTAGAATGAAAAAAACAATTATTTGTATTATGCATATTGTAACATTCTCATCAAACCTTGTAAGATTGCTTTCCGTGCTGTAGTGATGAATCCTGAGAATGACATCTGCTGCTTTAGATTGAATGGTCATATCGCAGTTATTGTTTTCATATCTACAAAAATAAGCTATTTTCTTTACTTTCAGAGTGCGAGCTGATCAAGGGGTCGAAAATTTAGATATTGCCAGATGTATGTTCACTGTCCGAGGAACAGGCCATGGAATGTTTATTTTTGGCAAAATTGTCCATAACCAGAGGAAATTAAACTGTTCTGTGTTCTTTTTCTCTCTTCCTCTCTGCCTGTCTTGTACATGGAACCTGTCTCACATGCATTCATTAAAAAAACTTAAGATATCAGCTGCTAATTTTAAGATTTACACCACATAAACACTCAGCTATTTTCACCGGACTGTCAAGTCCCTTTTGCTGCCAAATGTATCGTCACTAATACAGATTTGTTTCTTTTGAGCATTCCAGATTCAGCAAGTGAAGGACCTGCTTTATCAGGAGGATAATCTGGAAACACAGACAATGGGGTCATTGTTCCTGACATCCCATGCCCCCTGTCAAGTGAACCAACCACTGACTCCTCATCTTTTGGTCAGGACATATACATGCATGCTCTTCGATTAGTTATGAGTCTCCAGACTTTTTAGGTGCAGTCCTCCCACACTACGTAGGATATTGTTTTAGCCTCAATGCCACTCTTGATAATGGCAAATGTATGTATTTTTTGGAGGAGGTTGAAAGGATAGCAGGCCCAGCTGTCAGTGAGAGAGTAGGTTATTCTGGATAGAGCAGGTACTTTTGTGTAGTCTATTTCTTGTGAGGTTTTCTGTCCTCAGATATAGAGAGCTGTGAAAGCCTGTCTGCAGAGCAAGAGGTCCCAATGAAGGGCAGCGGTTCTCAGTCCTGGTCCTGGGGACTCAAGGGGGTGCACATTTTTTTTCCTTTGCACTACACATCTGATTCAAATGATCAAGTCATCATCAAGCTTCAAGTGGTATTTATGTATTCATTTGTGACACTATCTGTCACGTCCAGGCCAGAGTTTTAGGCTGGCGTGTTTAGGTTTCGTTTTTGGTGTAGGGTTTTTTATGTTCTAGGTGTTATATCTATGTTGGGGTAATGGTTCCCAATTAGAGGCAGCTGTGTGTCGTTGTCTCTAATTGGGAACCATATATATGTTTGGGGTTTTCGTATAGGTTTTGTGGGTTATTGTTTAGACATAGCTTCGTTGTGTTGTCAGTCTATGTTAGTGTTACGATCTTTGTTCATTTTTGTTATTTTGCCCAGTTACGTGTGTTTTCGTTCGTTAAATAAACATGTATACTGGATGCCTCGCTGCGCCTTGGTCTGTCTATCCCGAAGATCGTGACACTATCCTTGATATGATCCTGCTATTGCCACATGCTGCACATGTATCTATCTATCCAATGTTATCATGATTTGTTATAAGGGATATTATACCAGAGGAAAATCTATAACAGGCTATTGTCCGTCTGAAATATTATTGTTTATTTACATATATATTTAAATGCAGGAAGAATGCGGGGCGCTGTCCTCAGATAATCAAATGCTATGCTTTCGCCGTATTGTAAATCGGACAAAGCGGTTCGATTACCAAGATTCTAAGCTAAGGAATGGTGTACAATTGTATTTTCAGGAATGTTTAATATGACTATTTTTGTAATTTGAATTTGGAGCTCTGCAATTTCACTGGATGTTGTCAAATCGATCCCGTTAACGGGATCCGATCCCTAACAAGTTTTAAACAACACGAATTACAAATTCATACTCATGTCATAACAGTAGCTAGCTAGCTGGCTAATGTTAGCTAGTCAGCCATGTTGCTAAATAGCAATTTTCAAAAAAATATGCACAATCGTTAGTCTCTACATTAACTAGCATATTCATCTCAATTGGATTTTTTTGCTTGACTTGTTTATGAAGTTATAAATACTTACATTTGCAGTGTAATGTTTTGTCCGCCATCTTTGCTGAAGAAAGTCACCAGGGACGGGTGGCTCGCGTCAAATTCGTCATTGGAACCACTTGATATGATTGGTCATATAAAAACCTTGGGACCCAAATGCATAATGAGTGTTCAAACTCCACCTTGCGGTGGTCTGGAGCAATGAAGCCGTTACGCTGGTTACCTCTAAGTCCCGCAGTGGAAGCTTGCAACTTTTAAAGGAGGAACCAATGTAGAAGCACAATCACGTGTATGTGACCAATACAATTTGATTTGATTTTCCTTCTTTGGACACTGTGTTAACTAACCTCCGGACGAGCTTCAATGCTATCTCCTCCCATGGCCTCCAACTGCTCTTAAATGCAAGAGGAAAAACCAACCGTTGTTTTGTATTTTTTTGTACCATCTTTGAAATGAAAGAGAAAGGCCATAATATAATATAACACCTCAGCTGCAATTTAGGTTTTGGCCACTAGATGGCAGCAGTGTATCTTCAACGTTTTAGACTGATCCAATGAACCATTTCATTTTTGTTCAAAATGTTGTATCAAGACTGCCTAATTTGTTTATTAATAACTTTTCATGTTCAAAACTGTGCACTCTCCTCAAACAATAGCATGGTATTATTTCACTGGAATAGCTACTGTAAAATTGGACAGTGCAGTTAGATTAACAACATTTTAAGCTTTCTGCCAATATCAGATATGTCTATGTCCTGGGAAATGTTCTTGTTACTTACAACCTCATGCTAATCACATTAGCCTACGTTAGCTCAACTGTCCCGGTGAAGGGACACCGATCCCGAAGAAGTTAATTAATGGCTAAGAAAATTTCCATGTGTCTTATCTGTGCTTGGAGTTAAAAAAATGTAGCCCAAAATAAGTGTTATTAAAAGCCTTATTGAAACATTCAGTGAAAGTTTTAAGGAAGTAATTCAAGAATCTTCAAATAACCTATAATTTCTGTACTCAGTGTTAATAAATCAAGGAACCATAGTAAAACGTTCTCAGAACCTCTCTGCAACCAAATATAAACATTCTCAGAACAGGTAACATTTTCACGTCTGTTCTCAGAACGTTTAAAAAAATGTTCAATTATACCTGTCAGGAAACGTATGGCGTCATTCACACAACCTATGTGAAACCAAAACCATACGTTCCAACAACTTCCAAGGACCCAAATGTGCTATCTGGGACGGCTCTGGTAAAAGGTTCTGTCACTAAGGAACTAGGGTGCAATTTGGGACGCAGACCCAGCAAGCTACAGTATACGCAACCCCGTCCCCACCTTAAAAGTATCATGGTCACTCTGTGCCAAAGCTTGGCAGTGCTGCTGGTTGTCTGGCCGTTGGGTCTGAAAGCAGGCTGGTGTTTACTAGCCTCCATGTACATGAAGGCATGGGCAAGACATCACTACCTGGAAGAGCTGATGGGAGTTTCAATCGATATCTGATACCGTTGTTGTGAACAGGATGAATGACTGCCAGCCAGCGTGACTGTGTGTGCATTTGTTACAGTGTGTGAGCATGTGTGTGTCTCCGAGAGAGTAAGTATTTTGGGGGAGTATAATGTCGTAGTAGGTCAGGATTGGGGATTTTCCGTGGCTCATGGTTCTGCTGGTGTAGCCTGTGATTTCCGGAGGTGGCACGGAGCTGATCCGAATGTGTCACAGGGATCGGCTCATCAGGCCTGAGGTGTGTATCTGGCATGGATGTAATGAGCCCTCCATAGAAACAGCCCATAAACACAAAGCTGCGGCCAGTGCTCCCCACCTCAACGGCTACCACGCCAACCACCAAATGCCGTGGCCCATCACAACGCCACCACACACACACACACACGACTCTTTACTCTCTGTAGACACTGCAGCAGCAGCTGAGGCTCATTTGCAGTTCCATGCAGTCAGGCCGTAAAGTCCGTCCCTTAAGTGTGTGTCCTCTTCCAAGAGATTTAGTGTTTTGCTTTAATTCAATATTCAGCGGAGAGACTCATCCAGAACAAGATGGTGCAACGTGTTGCTGAAACTCGACTCTGTGTTTGACTCGTCTGACGTCCATAGGACGAAA
The DNA here is from genome assembly GCA_003317085.1 of Hucho hucho. NCBI lineage: Eukaryota > Metazoa > Chordata > Actinopteri > Salmoniformes > Salmonidae > Hucho > Hucho hucho. The sequence goes on along the minus strand of QNTS01000537.1, from coordinate 534,100 downwards.
TGTTATCTAACGTGTGAGGAAATTGGACCATGACTGGGATATTTTCAAGGGGTTTTGGTAAACAAGTTCCAGTACACACACACACACACACACACACACACACACACACACACACACACACACACACACACACACACACACCATGAAGCAATGATCGAAAATGTGGAGGGGTCGAAGCAGCCTTTTAAACTTACAAATGATTGATGCTAGATAAGAGATGACTAATCAGGAACTCATTTCAATCTAACTGTGAAATCTGTGTTTTGTTGTTGTGTATGGTTGCTGAAATATTTTGCTTAATTTCCTTGCCTATATTTCTCTCCTAACTGAACTGATCAACCAACAATACTTGGATCCCCTTATCTTGTCCTTTCTCCTGTAGTGAGCACTTGTACACTACTCCCCATGCATTTAAAAGCATCGGTGTAGGAATTTGATCCATAAATCTTATTCCAGTCCTTTCAAATCATCAATGTGAAGTGAACAAGTGCATACATTTTGTCTGGACCCAAGTCTGGAGGATGCAACTATAGACCCAAAACTGTCTGACCTAACGGTCTCTAAATGATAACAAATTCCACTATCAACCCAAGGAGAATTCGTTAAGGCTGCAGCAATAACAGGGAACATGTAAATCATGTTTTATGTGCATGTAGGCCAATTAGATGTAGTTTTAGATACAGTAAATATGCATGGGTAATAGACTGTTCGTGTCTTGCATCCTGGGCATGTGTAAGTATATGGAGTAAGTAATGTAAGTCAACTTGAGTACACAGAGATGGCCGTGTATCACAGCAAGGTTTGTTTGTCCAATCGTGTAGCCTGGCCGAGGGGGGACCGCACATGGTCTTTTAACCCCGAGCCCTCTCACTTTCACAAAACATAATTAAACATAATAAAACTCTGACCTAGTTTTGGAAGAGCAACGAAGCGGGAAGCAAGCAGAAGGGCCTAGCTACCTCACCCCCCCTTCGCCTCACCCTCCTTTCACCCCTACAAACAGGCGAGAGTGAACCTGAGAGAACGGGTCGACAGTTCAACCCCCTCCTTGCCCCTTTTCCGGCATCCCAAACCCCATCCCTCCCTCCCTCCCCCCTCCTTCCCCCCATTGCCCCACATCCCAGACTCACACACCCGAGCCTCAGGTCACAGCTCATTAGAGTGGCAGCCATCGTTGTTTTTGTTTCTTTACCCAATGTTTTGACGGTGCGGGAGTCGACTGCAGGACCCAAGCAATGTCTCACCTCCCCTGTCGATTACGAAAAGTCCCTTCATTGTCATACTATAGCAGAGACCACCGGTCTGATGGAGATGTGCAATTAAAAAGAAACACAGAGAAACACACACACATTTCTTCCTCTCTGGAAAAAGGAGACAAAAAGTGATTCAGTCATATGTAGGAGGTTCCGAAGATGAGTTTGGAAATCAAGGCTGTTGTCCTAATGACCCAAATCTGTGTCTATATCAGCAAACCACAAACTATAGTTGTGAGATTCTTGAGTTTCTCTTGACAAAAGACACTAGGAGAGTCATTTTCTGAAAGTCTTTACCCAGTCTGTGGGATTTCTGGGAAAACAGTTTCCGTAATTCTATCAATGTGAGAGGGGATTTTCAGATATTTTATTTGACTCACTGAGGCCCAATGATAAATGACTCACCTGCCTCCGTATACTATCCTCCCACCTACACACACACCCACCCACGTACTTTGACAGCAACACACACTCTTTCCAAAACCGTTACTCTCAGGCCCGCACACAAACACACACAAACACACACACACAATGTGTCAACACTGTCAACGCTCCCCATGTTTCCCAGAGTGGTCAGTGAGTTGAATGAACCTGTCACTCCCCAGCAGGGAGTTACAGCCATTAATATCGTAAGTCACCTTGGATAAGGGCTGTCTGCTAAGCCAAATAGCCTTTCGGTGTTTCATAAAAGAAAAATCAGGCCGAAATTCCCCAGGCTTCGGGTCAGAAAGAAAATGTTTCCTGGCTAAGATAAGTGGAGGGGGATTTTTCTGATACGTAGTCTTTTAGAAGGGCCCGATTTAAAAACACTTGTGTGACTAAATAAGAACTGATCTGATCTCATTTGAAATCAATTTCAGTGACATACTTCTGAAAACGTACCATGGCTCGGTTTTTAAGGAGACATACTACTTTTATTTTGTTTCGCCTTTATTTAACCAGTTAAGTCATTGAGAACGCATTGCCTTTTACAATTATGACCTAACTAACAATCATAGACAGAATGATTGTGGTATGGAGTACATGTAGTACAGTTTTGGACAGGCAGTACAGGGCCCTTAATGCTTAGAGGGGTCCTTACAAGGCTTTCTAACTCTCCTGTTTCTGGCCAGACACTGTGCTTACTCCTTACTGTAAAAACCAGACCTGAAAGGTAAACAATCATCTGCCAGCAACGCATGAAAAACAATTTAACTAAGTCTACCCATGCTCCCAGCACCCCACACACAGCTATTTGCGTGTGAAGGACATGAAGACATAGTGTAGTTCCAGGCCTTCCAGTTCTGTTTTCACAACATTCACAACTAAACATGCTATTCAGAGCATGAGCATGTTATTGTGAGTCCTGTGACCCATCTCTCTCTCTCTCGCTCTCTCTCTCTTCCTCACTCCCAATGCGGCTCAGGGCGGTCTCTGTCTTCCTCTCTCACTCCTACTCTCTCTCTTCTTCTACTTCCTCACACTCTACTTCTCTCTCTGTCTCTCTCTCTCCCTCCTTCTCATGTGGCTCAGGACTGTACATTGTTGTAAGGTTTAGAGGGATGTGTTCAGCTTCTCTCTCTCCTGAACTCTCAGGGCACGCTTCTCACTCAGAGACCACCACTGAACCCACTGAAGGAAAGCTTTCCCTTGTTATCTTTCTCATTCTCTTTCTATGTCTCATACCCAGCCCCAACACCTTACCCATTGGTAGCTTCATATCCAGCTTTAAATAGACCAAAAACCCTAACATATGGTATAATTAAGCAATAAGGCCCGAGGAGGTGTGGTATATGGTCGCGGAGTGCCTGGATATTGGCCATATACCACAAACCCCAGAGGTGCCTTATTGCTATTATAATCTGGTTACCAACATAATTAGACCAGTAAAAATATATTTTTTGTCATACCCGTGGTATTTGGTTTGGTCAGCCAATCAGCATTCAGGGCATGAACCACCCGGTTAAAAATATGCCATACCATCATATACCAACATACAGTATATGTCACCACAAGTGGCTCCCACAGTAGCCAAACACATGTTGCTCAATTGTTAAAGAGTACACCAAGAACGCTAACCCCACCAAATAAAATGAGACTTGGACTGAGAATCGAAAGTATAAACTTATTTGAGTGGTTACCCACTGGGCAAAAACAGGTTGAATCAACATTGTTCCACTTCATTTCAACAACAAACAAGCTATGTGATGATAAAAAAAAAAAAGCTACTGATTGGATTTAAAAAAAATAATCAACATAAGGGAATTTACTTTTAACCTAAATCCAATGACGTGGTGAAATTTTGGTTGATTTCACGTTGAATTTGCATTAGTTGAAAACTAAACCAAATGCAAATCAAAACAAGACGTTGAACTAATGTCCTGTGCCCGGTGGGTAGGAATGACTAGGCAGATTTGTAGCAGCACACACTGCCTTATCCCTCCCTCCTTCCTTTCCACACTTTTCCCTTTCCCTTCCTCACTCCCTCCATCCCTCCATCCCCAGTGGAAGCTCAGCTGCTCTTGTTTCTAGGTTAATATGAATCCACTCCTCTCTTTCTCTCTTTCCATCTATTACAGTGTCACAGCCCTCCCTTGCCCTCCTCACCCGCGCCCGCTGTCTCTAACACAACAAGACCAGCATGCAGGACCAGCATGCACTCTGTCTGCTCGTTGCCAATAGCAGTGTCAGGAGCTGCAGCATGATGAATCATGGTTCCATTCTTCTTTAGCAGCCAGGCTTTGTTTTCCTGGGGCCCCTTCTTCCCTCAGCACGTGGCAACCCTCCCCACCCTCACTCATCCTGCTGCAACTGTTCCCCTTTTTCTCTCTTTTCTCACCTCCCTGTTTGATTGCTCTATGGAAAATAAAAAGCACATGATGAATCCATGGCAAACTGGGTCCAAGCACCGGGCCCTAACTCAGTTGCAGATTGTAGCTCAATGTTAACAGGTGGTGGTATCTCAACAAGGTCAACGTATACCTGAACAGCCCTGTGTAATATCCAGTAGTCTACACTGTAACAAAACTTTTTTCAATGGACAATTTGGGTAATGGGTAATCCCTAATGGACAAGACTCTGTAGTCTGTAGTTCACCCTCCACTGGTTAACATTGCATGCAGACTATGTGTGTAAGTTGCTAGAAATTAGGGCTAGATTCAATCCGTAGTGTGAAAGATCTGCGCTATGGCACGGATCTACCGCAATTCGGATAGAATCTAGGCCTTAGTCGACATGAGTGTATCTTACAGTGCAGTTTTCTACTTTCGCCCAATGTCTCGTGGGGCAGGTCCTTATTCTGTGAACACATTGGAATCATTGTACCTTATAGGTGCATACAGTTAGAACTTCTTGTACCTGATATGTGTGACTCTGGTACAGTACTTAAGGAAAGTATGAACACAAACATTCTAGGTTAATATAATATATGCTTAATCATCAACAGAAATATCCAATGGTGACAAGAATGTCTGTATATACAGTATGTGTGTATTTACAGTATTATTCAGGAGTATCTAGGTCTAGAACAGTAGTCTGACGTGTATGGTAGAGCCTTGTCCTAACACCACAATCTTAATAGGCCACCCAGGGGTGTAAAAAGGCTGTGAGCCTTTCCTGAGCCATCCGGTCCAGGTCCCTGAAACAGATCTGTCCAATATATCTACCCTGGACAGAGGAAAGTGAGCTACCGGTAAGTAGGCTATAAAACGGCAGGAAGGAAAAGGCCCTGGCTGCAACGTAGAATGTCTCCCATCCCATCCCTATCCTTTTCCTCCCACACCTCCAACCCTATTCAACCTTCTTCTTTGAAACAAATGGGGGCAGGAAGGTATTGTGAAGGGCGGAGCCCCTCGTGGCATTTGAGTCTGCTTACAGTTTATGAGAGGATGGACGTTCGCCCCAGTGGGTCATGATGACTACTGCCTTCACACTTCACCCCCTGTCCTCTACTGGGGAGGCTTTTGATAAAGTCATCATATAAAACAAGAAAGGGATGTGGAGGGGTAGTCGGAGAGGAAGAAAATAAAGAAAGGAAGCTCCCGAACAGCTGTTCCGCTCATCGGAAAAAGCTACAACGGGAAGACATTTCTCCTCCTCTCTCTCTCTCTCTCTCTCTCTCTCTCTCTCTCTTTCTCTCTTTCTCTCTCTCTCTCTCTCTCTCTCTCTCTGTTTCCCGCCCACCTCTTCCTCTTCCATGTCATCAGTGTGTGGTTGTGCCAATGAATGCTACTTGCCTTGCCAATAAAGGGGATGCTATGCTCTCTAACTGAAGAGAATTTCCACAAACGTGCAGCGTTGAGGTCGTGATTGCAGTTCCATCGATTGTCAGAGTTAGAGTGCTAACTAGAATGCCTGCTGCGGCAAACTCTTGAATTACCTTACACCAGTTTGCTACTGGGGGAAAAATAAAGCACTCAATATTAAATATAACTACGTAGGTGGACAATTCCCTTTCCCATCACACCTCTGGGCTATAACGTTACAGCATCAAAGGAATTCTCCCATAGCAGACTATTGCTCTGGGCCATAAAATAAGTGAGGGAGAAAAATGCTGAGATGACAGATTTCAGCCTGAGATGTGGTCCGCAGCTTGGTCTTTGTTTCGATTCGACACTATTGGGTGGAGGCAGCTAGAACTGTACGGGTTTACTGGTTGGCACTTGGCAGTAGCCATTTAAGTAAGTGTGTATCCCAAATGGCACCCCATTCCTTATAAAGTGCAGTACTACCTATGGGTCCTGGTGAAAAGTAGTGCACTATATAGGGAATAAGGTGCCTTTTGGGATGTACCACAGTAGCTCGTTATACAGGGGATGGTAGAGTATGACATAATTTACTGAACAAACGGAGCGTTTCCAGTAGGCTGGTAAGGAGTGTCACCAGAAAAGGGGCCACACACAGTAAGTCACTCTCGTTCCTGCCAACTACCACACGACTGTGACTGTCAGCACCTTTAGAGAAATAAAAGATACCGCTCACTGGCTGCTCTTTCTACAACTTATCTGACCAGGTCCCATCTTGCAAAATTGATTTTAGCTCAACAAGACTAACCTGGACAAATAAAGGTTTTAAAATATACAAAAAGCTATTGGTAATACAGGCATAACATTTCAACCAACATGGTCTTCATCAGGTCAAAAAAGCAAACTGTGAAAGTTTGGCATTACCTTTTTCTCCAGTGGCCTTTCTGTTTGTCCAGTTCCTGTGCAAATTTGAACGTGTGTGAAACCCTCTCCTTTCTCTGTCAACACCTCAACCACGGCAGGGAGCTGAGAGAGGAGTAGACCTAGGTTTAAATACTATTTAAAAAAATTGAAATACTGAGCATTTGCTCAAGTCTGCCTGGAGTGTCAGACTATTCTATTCATCCATTGAGCAAAGCAAGCTCAACCAAGCACAGATAGAGTATTTGAAATTAATTCAAAAAGTATTTGAACCTAGGTCTGGAGAGGGATGCCAATTTGGGCCAACAGAAGGCAGTAGAGGAGGTGGAGGCACATAGGAAAGCGATGGTTAGGCAAGCCAAAGGTTTATCTTAGCTCAGGAGAGTTTTAGTGGTTGTTCATGGCACCCCATTAATTGAAGATCATCCTGCAGCTGCCTTCTTACAATCACAGGTCAAATAAGAGGACACAGCTATTTGCTATTTGTGCTATCATTGACTCTATTATAATTATTATCTCTATAGACCCTAATCAAGGCAAGCTTTCATATTGATTAGTTATTGTCCAGATAAGGCACACATGGAAGCAATGTTGACTATCTCCCAGTGTAGCTGCAGTTCTAGTATCTAGCATGTATCTCAACCTATGATAAGCCAACATCAGGTAACAGGTCAATGTTGCTGTTGAAATAGGGTCTCTGCTCTCAATTTGGAGGCAGCTGCTGAGGATTGCTCTCTTATCTCCAGAAACCAGTTTTATACATCTCTGAGGTAGTATCTGGCAACAGTCTCGTTTGCTCTCCTGTAGAGATGGTTTGTTCAAGTCTTTGGCCTCCGGAGGAAGTCATAAGTACGCAGTTTAAATATGTTTGATAATGCTGATACATTACCGGTATATATGCTGAGTATATAAAACATTAAGGACACCTGCTCTTTCCATCAACTAGACTGACCAGGTGAATCTAGGTGAAAGCTATGGTAGTAGGTGCCAGGTGCACCAGTTTGTGTCAAGAACTGCAATGCTGCTGGGGTTTTTCACGTTCAACAGTTTCCTGTGTGTATCAAGAACGGTCCACAACCCAAAGGACATCCAGCCAACTTGACACAACTGTGGGAAGCATCAGAGTCAACATGGGCCAGCATCCGTGTGGAACGCTTCCAACATCTTGTAGAGTCCACGCGCCAACGAATTGAGGCTGTTCTGATGGCAAAAGGTGGGGGTGCAACTCCATATTAGGAAGGTGTTCTTAATGTTTAGTGCACTCAGTGTACATTAACTCATGGAACATAATGAACTAGTTTACTAAAGATTAACTATTTGATGAGGGTCCATAAACCGTTTACTAACAGACCTTCAAGTGAAGTGTCGCCAAGGACGATTGTGTAAGAGAGGCAGGTGTTTCAGTGAGCTATGCTCATGTGATTATAACCTTGCCTGAGACCAGAAGACTTGCATTAGCTCCGCAAACGAATGCCTAGGCTTCAGTTCAATGGGCTAAAATAAATCTAATCAAATAAAATAAAATTTTATTTGTCACATACACATGTTTAGCAGATGTTAATGCGAGTGTAGTGAAATGCTTGTGCTTCTAGTTCCAACCATGCAGTAGTATCTAACAAGTAATCTAACAAAATAGTCTTGTAGTACAGGAGAACGGGGTTTGAACCCAGCCGGTCATGTTAGTAGGCTATTGACCAAAGTCTGAGAGGAGGATACTATTTCAGATGGCGGTCTGCAGAGTAAATCCTTGCTCCCTCCAGAACAGGTGGCAGGTAGCCTAGTGGTTAGAGCGTTGGGCCAGTAACTGAAAGGTCGCTAGATCAAGTGTTCCTAGGCCGTCAATGTAAAAAATAATTTGTTCTTCACTTGCCTAGTTAAATAAAGGTAAAACAAAACAACTGCTGACATTGACACTGACAGCATTGATTAGCTGGAGGGCACTGCTGCCCAAACAGAAGCTGACCTCTATGGAATGCACACACTGGTGAGACTGCTGCTCGCCCAGAGCTGCTCCAGACGCCATGATGGCTCTTTGATGCCCCAAGTGTGAGACGTTCGTTGTCTCAGTTTCCCTAAAGCCTGTGGGACAGAAGGTGACGTCAGTGACGAATGTCAGACTCTCTCTTCCTGCTGACATTTCAAACTCACGTTAGAGTTAGGATATTTCCCACAGTCCCATAGGCAGTGTGAGTCAGCAGCCTTTCGCTGGTAGTTTCCCTCCAAGGCTGAGGGAAGGAAATATGACGTGTATTGTTGGTTTGAATTAGCCTTTTACAGGAAGCTTGACTTTGTCGTAATCAAATGGATGAGAATGGCTGGTTATTGCCTCACCTATTGACCATGTTGATTGTATCTCACTCCCTCTTTTAGGACATTACCACACACAAAAAGCCATGTAAGTATGCACACATGCACACACACCTGGTTGTTAGTCATAGGTATTTCTTTCTTTTTCATGTTTTGATGCAGGAAAGGTAGCTTTATTGCAACTCCAATAGGGAACGGTTTTGGCAATGAAAAGCTTTTCAAATGTTGCATGACTGTGACCAAACCCTGACAGGGAAAGGGCATGAGGGCAAGAGTGAGGGAACCAGGAAGTGTAACCTTTGGGAATGGGGAGCAGACAGGAAATACATCACAAATACTTTTTTTGTGGTGCAGGCAGCATGAACGCACCTCACACTGACTCTACAAAACACCTGAGGCCCAGTTGGAAGCGATGGCTGGTCGTAGGGTGTAGTTGGGTCAGTTAAGCATTTCCCCCACTAATGGTTATGGTTAGGATTGGGGGAGAGAAGCTGATCCTAGATCTATCTAAAATTGAAAATATATTTTGATGTGTTTAACACTTTTTTGATTAGTACATGATTCCATATGTGTTATTTCAACGTAGAAAATAGTAAAAATAAAGAAAAAACCTTGAATGAGGAGGTGTGTCCAATCTTTTGACTGGTACTGTACTGTATATGTTTGGTTCAGATTTGGTCCGGTCCGCACCGGACGTCTGTCGACGTTGAAATCAAGGCCGGTCCTGACCGGACTTAGAAACTACGTCTGTGGACGTTGAAGTCAAGGCCAGGGCATACGGACAAAATGTCTACGTTTTTTCAATGTCCATGGACATCGGTGTTGTAATGTGCTCACTGGGTAGGCTAGTCAGCATTGATAAGACGTTGTTCATAATAGCCAGGAATGGGGTCACTGACAGAGAGATATCTGAGGCCAGTCCGAGCCTGTAATACTATCCATTAGGACAAGAAAATGTCTCCCGTTAATTTGCTAGCCTGTCATATGGAGATTCAGTAATGTCGCTGGGATGACATTAAACATGACTTATCGGTTCATTGAGCCAGATTGGAAGATTTGAGGATTTCTGGGGCTAGAAAAGAGCTGATTTGAGAGCTGAGCTGTTAGTGAAAGATTATATATGTAATGTGGAGATTTTCTTAGTGGAAGGAAATTAAGCGGCGGGAGAGCTCTCTTGATCTCCCATCGTTTCCTTGACCTGTAATGAGCGTATGGAATACAAGATGCCTGTGACGCGGCGGAAGACCATTTTGTAGCCCGGAGATTGGCCGTGACCCCTGACCTTTGTGTCTCGTGTGTTTATGAATTTCTTTCCTTCCCTCTCTCCACTTTTGGCTGTAAAATTTCACAAAGAAAAAAGTAAACACATTTTAATTTGGTGCTTTGTCATGCAGAGAGTTTGCTTGAATAATGGATTACTGTGTTTTTAATTTGGTAAGAGTTCGGTGCTAGCAATTCCCACAGGGATCACATACACACATTTCTCTGATTGAACATTCCATCCTGTCAATCCTACTTTGTATAAAAAAACTCACTTTGTCTGATAAAAGTAGATCGCAGGATTTATTGTACTTCTACCTATACCACACACACACACACACACACACACACACACACACACACACACACACACACACACACACACACACACACACACACACACACACACACACTCACTCTTCCCCACCACCAGTCAGTTCTTGGAGCATTCATCCAAAGCTTTTTTCAGCCAGATCGCCGTCTCAGCCCAAGTCATGGCAGGCAGATAAATCTTCATTAGCAAGACTGTAGCCATCCACCAAGGAGGTTCACACAAGTGAAAATCACAGCGCTGGACCAGATAGATACATGTTAGACTGCTTCTTTGATGAATTGACAGTAAGCTCCATTCTCTTCCAAGTAGGGGCAGCGAGTTCATTTGACGTGTTCAATTAGAGGCTAACTCAACCAAAACATCAGGGAAATCAGACGCTTTAGACAGTTTATAGTGAGTGCAATAATCTGCAGTTGTGCTTGAAATAATGGGAACGTAGAAGGTAACCCAAAAAAACATTATACAGTAGCTTCATGATTTATTAACAGGGGTTGGAACTGAAATTAATTTCTGATCGTTTCGTTCTGAACAGAACCACCATTTTTTTTCATTCCGTTTCGACGAGGAAAATAAAGTTCTGACCCCCGAAAAGTACCAGTTTATAGCATTCTGTGCGCATGGAGGAGGAAAGTTAGTTGTTTACATGCGTAATGGACAGACAAGTGTAGCCTATGGCTCAAGATGGGACTGAAATTTTGCAGGTGGGTAGAGAGAGAGAGAGAGTTGAGGAGGAGGCTTAAAGCACTAGGCATCTTGTTATGACATGCATTATCTGAATTAGGTCCACAAAATTATACCTAGGAGGAGCGGCTTCTATGGAGGCACTTTGAATGTCCTTTGAACTAGCTAGCTAACAAGCTTAAGCTAGCTAGCTAACAAACGTGTGTGTGCAGAGTGGCACCAGAAATAAAAACCAGTTTTACCTTTTTGTAGTTCATATAAAATCCAACGTGATACATGATAACTAGGTCTATAGTATCCTTAACTAACATTGAAAAAGTTTTTCCATTCTTTTCTAGCAAATAAAAAAAGCTCTCTCCCTATGTTCTGAATAATGCTTGTAACGTCAGTATTTGTATTTATTTAACCCTTATTTTACCAGGTAAGTTGACTGAGAACACATTCTCATTTACAGCAACAACCTGGCGAATAGTTAGAGGGGAGAGGAGGGGGATGAATGAGCCAATTGGAAGCTGGGGATGATTAGGTGGCCATGATAGTATGAGGGCCAGATTGGGAATTTAGCCAGGACACTGGGTCTATTACGATAAGTGCCATGGGATCTTATATAGTAGCCTATGCTTCAGAGGGGGAGGGGCAGGTAGCCTAAACAACACACACACACTTGCAAAGATTTTCAGCTTGCAAGCAGACACTGGAATACGTTTCTGAGTAACAGAGTAAGGGCTTTGCATAGGCACTGTGTTACATTTTTTTGTGGGACTAGAAAAAAATGCCTGGAACGTAAAATAACGTTATTAACCGGTTCCCATACTTTTACAATAACAGTTCTATTCCGGAATAGTATGGATCACTTTCGTTCCTGGTTCCTTTTTGGTTCCTTTAAAATAGTTGTTATTTTCCGGTTTTCAGTTCTGTTCCCTGAACCGGTTCCAACCCTTGTTTGTAAGGTTTCAAAACATCAAAACTAACAGGCATCCTTGAACACACTTTGAGTGATGGACGCTTGAGTCCACACTCTCTAGAGAGCACCACACACACACACACACACAAACACACACACGTGTAGTACACCCTTTCCCCTGGTTCAGGTGACCACCATCATCATCTGTCCTTGTCATGACACACCGAGTTGAGTGTGGTGGAGGTTATGTTGACTGTGGTGAAGGGTTTCTTTCCAGACCATCCTTTGCAGTATCCATCTCAGGGCCATGCTTATTGCACTGCCAAAGTATGGTTTCACCCCACCAGGTACAGACGTCAGTTCAACGTCTAGTTTTGAGTTACATTTGGTTGAGTTGTCAACTAACGTGAATTCAACGTGAAATCAACCAAAACATTTCAACCTGTCATTGGATTCTGGTAAAAAGTGGGGTGAAAAAAATATATAAAATTCCTTTAAGTTGATGACTTTTTGCATATCCAATCAGTTTTCCATGTTGATTTGACATCATCAAATATATTTTCGGTGTTGAAATGATGTTGAAGCAACATTGATTCAACTACTTTTTGCCCAGGCAGGTGGGGGTTGTGGGTGGCACAGCGGTCAAAAGCAATGCTCTGCAGTGATGAGGCCCCACTACAGCCTGGGGTTTGATCCCAGGCTGTGTCACAACCGGCCATGGCCAGGAGCCACATTAGATGGCGCACAATTGGCCCAGCACCATCTGTGGAAGAGGAGGGTTTGGCCGGTGGGGCTTTCCTTGACTCATTGTGCTCTAGCGACTTCTTGTGACAGGGCCGGGCACCTGCAAGCTGACCCTGATCATCAGTCGAACAGTGTTTCCTCTGACACATTGGTGCTGCTGACATCCGAGTTAAGTGAGCAGTGTGATAAGAAGTTGGTGGACAGGCGTGTCATGTTTCGGAGGATGCATTACTCAACCGTCACCTATCCCAAGCCCATTACGGTGTTGCAGAGATGAGCCAATGGACCTAATTCTGGGAGAAAAAGGGGTAAAAAATTATGCTTGTGGCCATACCACCCTGAACACGCTTGTTTAGGGTCAGGCCTGGTTAGTACTGGGACAAGAGAACGCCTGGGAATACCAGGTGCCCTAAGCAAAATAAATAAATAAAATAAGGAAAGGAAAGGAAAGCCGCCAGGCAGGGTTTGTGGGTGTGTGTATGTGTGTAGGTTGAGAATGTGAAACAGAACAGAAAGAGATTCATTGAAAGGAAGTCAGTGACTTTGTCAGCGTATTTGTGTGTGTGTCTGCACATCTGTGTAAGTAGAGTAAGGGTGACCGGAGGTTTGTCACATTGCAAACCCATCAGAGGGTAGGCGTAAGGGGCGCACCAGGGCCCTTCAAACTGTCTCTCTGTCTGACCTGTTTCCACCACACTATTGTGAGTTTAGCAGAAACCAACAATGAATCCTAAGTTTCCCAACCATCTTCCACTTTATCTGTAGAGAGAGAGACAGAAAAAGAGAGACAGAAAGAGAGAGAGAGGGGAAAGAGAAAAAAAATTGATAAAGAGGGAAGGAAGAGAGAAATAACAATGATAGAATAATGTGAGAGAGTGGGATCCAGAAAGAGCAGGGTCCATCGCGGAGTGATGAGTACTGATGGATGTAAGGAACAGAGGATAAGAAGAAGACGAGAAGCTCTGTGATTAGCATAACGGCCCAGACCGACCCGACCGGAACTCAGTCCACATGCACACGCATGCACACACACACAAACCTTCAATGGAAATATAGGTTAGTGGGTTGCTGCTCTGGGCCTGTACTAGCCAGATCCCTCAGGCTTGGAGAATGTAGTACAGACACAATAACCATCTCCTCTCACTCACAGGCCCCAATGCTCATCTGAACTCGCTTGTCATCTGGATTGATGTTGTTTGGGTTTCCATAAACACAAGGATGCAGATGGAGAGAGAGAGAGTGAGGAGGTTTACAGAAATCTTGGCCAAGTCTACTTGGTTCTGTAGAAAATCGATTTTCCTATTTATGACCGCTTCAGTTCCCTCGGCATCCCTCAGGCCCGTGTGACAAACTTAGTTTGAACACGGTCCCCTGTGTTCCATAAGACTGTGTTAGCCTAGAAACCACCTCCATTATGCTGACACAAACACAAGGTATTGGTTAAGACAAAAAGCTTACACCATCCAGTTGCCAAGCTGTGCCTATTGGAGAGTGTGTGCTCTGGCGTGAAGTTTGCCCCTATCTAGGATCAGCTTCCCCTCGTTAAGTCCTAACTTTAACCATGAGTTGGGAGAATGCGAAACTGACCCAAGATCAGTGTCCATAGGCAACCCTACTCCACACGGTGTATCTGAGGTGGAGTGCTATCGAACTTGGCCCTCAAATGGCCCTCCATTTTAGATATCACCCCTGTGAGAGAGAAACACAAGAAGGATGGCAACTTGTTTCTGAACTCTAGGCCAACTGCAGCCCTCTAACGATAGGAGACACTCATGACTTAGTATCACCAAGTACTTTAACATAATGCTAAAGTGATGGAGAGCTGGGATATGGGGTTGAGAAAAGATTCTCAAAAAGATAATTTTACTTCCCATCTTTACTCATTAAGATAAGAAGTGCACTTACTATAATAATAATGTTCTCACATTTTGTTTCCCATCAGCAATGCTGTATGGCAATTTACAAAATTACCTTTTATATATAAATTTGGCTAACTGAATCCATAGGCGTAGTTGCCAGTTATTTGATTTGCCAATAATTTTATACTAGCTATAAACAAACGCTAAGGTTAATTTTGGTAATTGTTTTCTCAAGTCTGACGGAAAGTCTGTATTTGTATAAGATGTGAAACGAGCAATAACTGGAAGGACACAATTTTTTTCTGTTTCTCACTCTGTTTGGAGTAATAACCCAAACAACAATGACAATAAAAACACATTCAGTGTACTGTATCGTTTACTTTTTCCAGCTAATAGCTTGTCATTATAATTATTTATTAAAGCCCTCTGCCAGAAACCAACCGCACTAAATGTATAAACATTCATTAGAGACTGAAAAACACAATTTGTGTTTTAGCAGCGTTAATACGTGCAAATGAGCAAACAGCTCAATAATAGTAAAATCAGGACATCTCGTGCAGAAGCTTGTTTCGAAGCCAATTATGTGATGCATGCCAATTTTGCAGCATATTGAAACACCAATCTGTTGCGATGTTATGTATCTATACAATGTAATACAAACAGGAAATGTCACTGCAAGTATCAGGGCCCATATTCATAAAGCAAGCATCTCAGAGTAGGAGTGTTCATAGAGGATCAGGTCTCCCCTGTCCATTCATTATAGTCTAAAAGGCAAAACTGATCCTAAATCAGCACTCCTATTCTGAGACGATTGGTGAATATGGGCCCTGGTCCACTGAGAGTTTTGCGAAAACAATACATCAATCTCAATGTTCATACTCAGAAGCATCCTCTAACACAGGTGTGTCAAACTAAATTCTGTAGGCCTGCAGTGTCTGCTAGCTTTCACTTTCTAAATTATATTACTTTAATTGATCAAGGTGCAAAGGAGGAATGAAAACCTGCACACACTCAGGATCAACTTGGACATGTGCTCTTACAGATCTGGGTCATGGGCCATGGTGAGCTGTTGCGTAATTGTGTGGTTTTTGGTTTACGAGTGTTAGACCCCATGAGTACCCTAGTTCCTATACCCCATAATGCCGACATCATCCCTCGGGCTAGGTCACTTTTATGTAACCCTGACATCACCCCTTGAACCACATGAACCACACACTGAAACATTCATGGCTACCAACCCGCCAATCTCAAAATGACCCCATAACTATTCATTGCTTACCCTTTGAGTGTCTGCACGAACCCGTGTCCCATAAATTCTTCCTATAAAAATTATAAAAACCCAGAGAATGCGAAGCCAGCATCAGCTCTATTTGGCATCATTGACCCGTCTGACCTATACATACTTATTCCCTCCTTTCAACCAGCATTGCCTCCCCTGCTGGCCTGGTGCAGTACTGTAGTTTGACCTGGTTGACAGCTAGAGTGCAGACGTGTCCAGACATGCCGATTTGAGAAAAATTTAGAGGCTACTGTCTCAAAGGCCCTGTGAACTTGTTCTCCAAAGTTTATGGGAAGTAAACTACTATTTTGTGTTTTCCCATCTGGTTTCAGTGTTACTTATCACTAACAAATTGAGTATTGGTTTGGGACATTGGAGCTAGAGTAAGGCTATAAAGTAAAGCTTTTTTCAAACAGAAATTTGCATCCTATAGCTCTAACTCCAAAAAGTTTTGGGACACTGTAAAGTCCATGGAGAATAAGAGCACCTCCTCCCAGCTGCCCACTGCACTGAGGCTAGGTAACACTGTCACCACGATAAATCCACGATAATCGAGAATTTCAATAAGCATTTCTCTACGGCTGGCCATGCATTCCTCCTGGCTACCCCAACCCCGGCCAACAGCTCCGCACCCCCCGCAGCTACTTGCCCAAGCCTCCCCAGCTTCTCCTTCATCGACCTGGCCAAGGCTTTCGACTCTGTCAATCACCGTATTCTTATCGGCAGACTCAACAGCCTTGGGTTTCTCAAATGACTGGCTCGCCTGGTTCACCAACTACTTCTCAGACAGAGTTCAGTGTGTCAAATCGGAGGGCCTGTTGTCCGGACCTCTGGCAGTCTCTATGGGTACCACAGGGTTACATTTTCGGGCCGACTCTTTTCTCTGTATATATCAACAATGTCGCTCTTGCTGCGGGTGATTCCCTGATCCACCTCTACGCAGACGACACCATTCTGTATACATCTGGCCCTTCTTTGGACACTGTGTTAACAAGCCTCCAAACGAGCTTCAATGCCATACAACACTCCTTCCATGGCCTCCAACTGCTCTTTAACGCTAGTAAAACCAAATGCATGCTTTTCAACCGTTCACTGCCCGCATCCGCTCACCCGACCAGCATCACTACTCTGGATGGTTCTGACTTAGAATATGTGGACAACTACAAATACCTAGGTGTCTGGCTAGACTGTAAACTCTCCTTCCAGACTCACATTAAACATCTCCAATCCTAAATTAAATCTAGAATCGGCTTCCTATTTTGCAACAAAGCCTCCTTCACTCACGCCGCCAAATATACCCTCGTAAAGCTGATTATCCTACCAATCCTCGACTTCGGCAATGTCATTTACAGAATAGCCTCCAACACTCTACTCAGCAAACTGGATGCAGTCTACCACAGTGCCATCCATTTTGTCACCAAAGCCCCATAATACTACCCACCACTGCGACCTGTATATGCTATAGTCGGCTGGCCCCTTGCTACATATTCGTCGCCAGACCCACTGGCTCCAGGTCATCTATTAGTCTATCCTAGGTAAAGCTCCGCCTTATCTCAGCTCACTGGTCACGATAGCAACACCCACACGTAGCACGCGCTCCAGCAGGTATATCTCACTGGTCATCCCCAAAGCCAACACCTCCTTTGGCTGCCTTTCCTTCCAGTTCTCTGTTGCCAATGACTGGAACGAATTGCAAAAATCGCTGTGCCTGGAGATTATATTTCCCTCACTAACATTAAACATCAGCTATCTGAGCAGCTAACCGATCACTGCAGCTGTACTTAGCCCATCTGTAAATAGCCCATCCAATTTACCTACATTATCCTCATATTGTTTTTATTTACTTTCCTGCTCTTTTGCACACCAGTGTTTCTACTTGCACATCATCTGCACATCTATCACTCCAGTGTTAATTTGCTAAATTGTAATTACCTCGCTAATATGGCCTATTTATTGCCTTACCTCCTCACGCCATTTGCACACACTGTATATAGACTTTCTTTTTTTTCTATTGTGTTATTGACTGTATGCTTGTTTATTCCATGTGTAACTCTGTGTTGTTGCTTGTGTAGCACAGCTTTGCTTTATCTTGGCCAGGTCGCAGTTGTAAATGAGAACTAGCCTACCTGGTTAAGTAAAGGTGAAATATTATTTTTTAAATAAGGCCATGAAGTGTGATAGTCTTCTGCACATTTCCAGCTACCAAAGTGAACAATTGTTTCCTTTGTTTTTTTTAAAATAAGAGTCATCGTCATCTATATCGGCTTACAAGACAAACTGCATCGTAGAGGCTTTAGTTTGGACTAAGACCACAATGGTTTAGCAGAGCTACTATAGGCCTAGTATCCTGTACAATAATAATTCATACAATTCTGAAACTAAACAAACTTTAAGTCACTTTCTTGGAGTCAGCTGAACACAATCTAAGTGTGGCAACACGAGACAGAAGAACAGGTCATGTCTTGACAGTGATAGACTTTGCAGGCTGCAGTGTCATTTGCTGTTCGTTTTAGATGGTGTCCATCAAACTGTATTCTAACCAGGCCAACTGAGCTCATACCCATATATGAACACATACACACACACAATCACACACAGAGAAAGAAGCAAACGATGTGGTTCCTGTTTCATCAGCGAGTCTAAGCAACTAACAGGCCTGGCGGTGGCTCTGATGCTGTTCTCACACCAGAAGCAGCTACGTCCTACAGCTACACGGTTCGACCACCTACGCTTCGTATACTGTTAACACAGGGTGGCTCTCTCCACCCAAACTAGTATTAGTGAGGAGTTGTCAAAATAATGCAACTTTGATGGGTTCTTCTAATTTAAGAGGATGCAGACATTAAAGATATTCTAGCCCTGGATCAAGAGACACATTAAAGTCTTACAGTTTCTCAATTGCTTAGACAATTCCTGGAACAACTCACCATTTTCTCAAATCTTCACACAATTTTAAAAACTCACACCGAACGGTACGAACAACTTCTGGGTCCCAATTCAAACTTTTCCCTCAGACAACACACACAAGCTTTCAAAAACACAGACTAAATGACTGTTTGTTACACACTGGAGGGATTAATTCAAAACTCTGCTACCAAAATGTTTAGAATAGGTTTTCAGATAAATAATGTTTAACTTTGTAAAATCACAGCACTGACTATCCAGATAACCCTTTCAGGAACACCCTGGTGAGAGAAATTCAAAACAGTACTGTAATAAATACATCTTACATTAGTGGATAAGGGAATACTACTGTATATGCTGTTTTGGTCATAAACCTGACCTTTGAAATGTCACACTGACAAAACATGTAAGGAAGAGTCCATGCAGAGTAAAATATCCAATTTCTAAAAGCTTAATTTACAAATGCAGGTTAATTGTGTGCCTTAGAAAACCCTGGATAGACTCCACAGACATCACCACAGGTGTCCACCATTGCCTCCAGGAGGTTTTGCGGTCATACAAATTCCTCATTTGGATAAAAAAATGGGGAATATGCTGGCAAAAAAATAATGGTGAAGCTGGGGTGGTCATTGAATCAAGTGCGAACCAGAGCAGCCCGATGGAAACTCATGTTGTCCCAAATGACAACATATTGAGCTTGCTCTGGTTGCCCTGGCTCCCCTTCCTGTTGAAGAATGTTATTGTGCAGCTGATCTAGAAATTGAAGGAGTTGTGCCGTGTTGTATGGACCCACTTTGACATGGCGGTGGAGGATGCCACAATTGCTGATGACTGCACATAAGGTGACGTTGCCTCCCCTCTGGCCAGGAACTTGTATGATGGCACGGTGAACAATGACGTTGCGCCTCCTTTTGCACCTTTTTGTTATGTTGAACCCTGCCTTGTCAATGAAGATGTACTCCTGTGGGTCAGCCATGGCATCCAGCTCAAAGATTCTCTACAGAAGTAAAACAAAAACACACATTTTAGTGTATTTTAGTGTAAATACAGTACTAGACTGGAATGAAAGATTAGTAATGTGTTACAGTAACTGCAGTACACATACAGTACAGTATTGATATGCTGGAGAGATGGGCCATACTCCACATACTGTAAGAATTCTGTACAGTATAGCAATTACCTGCACCTATTGGAATCATTGCTCCTTAACTCTGTTTGAATTCCTTTCAAAAGGAACACGGTACAGCTGCTTTGTCCTGATGTGGTTCTTCTGAATGATCCGATCAATGGTGGAAATGCTGATGCTGTCAATTCCTTGGAAGACTACCTGGTCTTCAACTATTTGGGTTTGAATTTCCCTCAAACGGATGGCATTATTGTCAATCACAATATTCACCAGGGCAGTCTCCTGCTCAGCTGTGAGAAGTCTCCGCCTACCTCCAATAGATGGCTGCCTCTCAGTTCTGCAATTACAATTACCATCACTGACTTATGGTCATCCATTACTATGGTAAAAACTACACTGAGAACAAAGTGGAGATTCAGTCTATATGTACTACAACATTACATGGATCACAGTAACAACAAGGCAAACTACCTGTTTTCACTTCTGAAAGTACGGACAATGGATGCAACAGTGTACCGGCTCAGGTTGGGTTGCACTAGCAGTCCAGCTTCTCTCATAGTCCTCCCATGTATGAGAACATGATGAAATAGGGTGGCACGGATTTCATCTGAGATTACTTGTCTTTGTTGTCGTTGTCGTCCTCTTCCTCTTCCTCTTCCTCTCTGTTGTCTTGCAACTTTGACATTGTTAGGATCCATTGTTCCAAAGCACATGGACATACCTCTAGGCCCTATTTATTGATCCTGCAATTCTGATTGATGTGTTAACATTTTTGAGGCTTAGTGTTTGCACCTGGAGAAAGGTGTGCTCTTTGAGTTGAGGCTGTGATGACTTGAGTTAATTATATTGAGAGCATGTGTTTGCTGAATGAATATATAGTGCAATTAATGATTTATTTGGCCACTTTTGTGTAAGGTTTTGCAGAAAGTTTTGAATATTGAAACGTGTTGAAACAAGTGAATAGTGTTTACGGTTATGGGAAATGTGTGTGTGTTTTTGGGAATGACGTAAGGGTATGGGTTTCTGTGCTACAGGAACCAGTTTTAATGCCGAGAGAGAGAGAGAGAGAGAGAGACATCAACATCAATGGGGTGGTGGGCAACGTTTCTGTACTAATCCTTTGGCAGAGGCCCTTTCGGCTGGCCTCCCCATTATACATCCAAAACCCTATCTGGAGGATAATGGGTAATGAGGGAGTAGAGAGATGGACAGAGAGAGAAAGCTGCTCATAGAATGACGGTTTGAACTTTTCCAGGAACCTCTGGGTCGATGTCGGCTCTCAGTCGGAAAACAGCAGTGCTGGTAACATAGCAATTGTTAATTTCAACGAGTCAAAGTTCAGAGATCTTTGAGTCAGAATTTGTAATGAAATTATGGAATTATCAATGCTAGAGATTCTATAGCTAGAACTACTTGATAAAAGTATATTTCTGAGGGAAAATTTAGTTTTTTTTTGGTTAGATTAAGACTTTTCTTCCATCTAGAACGTTTTTCCATAGCTTTTGTGTTCAGAGTTATTTGTCTTTTTTTTATCCATTTATGGAAGAAACAAAGTTACAGGTAAATGAACTGCTTGGGGAAAACATTTGAATTTCAGGGGGAAAATTACCATTTTTTGTTGAGGTGAAGCTTGTCTTCATCTAGAAGGTTCTTCCGTACTCTTTCTGTAGGGGGCAGCATGGTTCTTCTGGAGAGTTTCTGGGGGTTGGATGTTCCCCTCTACAAAAAAAATTGACATGGGCTTCGGATTACAGGAGCAGACACACATCCCTCTCTCGCCGCAGACTGCTCCTTGAAAGCACCCACCCGGTGTTTGTGCCAAGCCAGAACGAAGCAACCCACATCAGCACTTCCAGCTTTCCTGCACATTTCTGAGGATCCTTGTGAATCTCAATCCAAATTCTCATTGAAAGCTCAAGCAAAACACTCACAGATGAGCCTAATGACTCTACATGCAGGACTTGCTACCAAACTTCTCTGAACTCAAGAAATGTTGTATTTCAAATCAGATATTTCGCTCATTTTGAGATTAACTTGAGCCTCCTTAGATTTGGGGTTTAGAGTGGAAGAGTGGAGGCCATATTTCCCCCTATATTTCCCCCAACAAAGGAAAAGACAAACTGAAATGACACTCTCCGGTTTCACCAAGCATCTAGACAGACTGTACTTTTTGATGCTGGGTATTGTTAGGTATTCATCAAATATTTTTTCCAGTGCAACCACCAGCAGGTGAACATGCTCACTATGTTTATCTGTTCTCTTTCCTTTTAGACGCTAGTACACAAGTGCTTGGCAGCAGGCAGGCCTGCTGAGGGATGGCCAGTTGGTGAAAAGCCCAGCAGCGTAGCTGCCTGTCCAAAAATCTGCCAGGGCAGGAGCTGCCTGTACAAAAGTCAGCCAGGACCTACCCCAGACCTTGTGTAGCTTACGCGTCTTGCCTATTTTCAAACCCTGACCTGAGCCCCCAATACATTGGGTTTACATAGATGGTTTACATACAGTTGAAGTCGGACGTTTACATACACCATAGCCAACTAAATTTAAATTCAGTTTTTCACAATTCCTGACATTTAACACTAGTACAAATTCCCTGTTTTAGGTCAGTTAGGATCCCCACTTTATTTTAAGAATGTGAAATGTCAGAATAATAGTAGAGAGTTATTTATTTCAGCTTTTATTTCTTTCATCACATTCCCAGTGGGTCAGAAGTTTACATACACTCAATTAGTATCTGGTAGCATTGCCTTTAAATTGTTTAACTTGGGTCAAACATTTTGGGTAGCCTTCCACAAGCGTCCCACAATAAGTTGGGTGAATTTTGTCCCATTCCTCCTGACAGAGCTGGTGTAACTGAGTCAGGTTTGTAGGTCTCCTTGCTTGCACACGTTTTTTCAAATCTGCACACAAATATTCAATAGGATTGACTCCAATACCTTGACTTTGTTGTCCTTAAGCCATTTTGCCACAACTTTGGAAGTATGCTTGACATCATTGTCCACTTGGAAGACCCATTTGCGACCAAGTTTTAACTTCCTGACTGATGTCTTGAGATGTTGCTTCAATATATCCACATATTTTTCCTTCCTCATGATGCCATCTATTTTGTGAAGTGCACCAGTCCCTCCTGCAGCAAAGCACCCCCACAACATGATGCTGTCACCCCCGTGCTTCACGTTTGGGATAGTGTTCTTCGGCTTTCAAGCCTCCCCCTTTTCCTCCAAACATAACAATGGTCATTATGGCCATACAGTTCTATTTTTGTTTCATCAGACCAGAAAACAATTCTCCAAAAAGTACAATCTTTGTCCCCATGTGCAGTTGCAAACCTTAGTCTGACTTTTTTATGGCGGTTTTGGAGCAGTGGCTTCTTCCTTGCTGAGCGGCCTTTCAGGTTATGTCGATATAGGACTTGTTTTACTGTGGATATAGAAACCTTTGTACCTGTTTCCTCCAGCATCTTCACAAGGTCCTTTGCTGTTGTTCTGGGATTTTTTTGCACTTTTCGCAACAAAGTACATTCATCTCTTGGAGACAGAACGCGTCTCATTCCTGAGCGGTGTTTAGACTTGCGTACTATTGTTTGTACAGATGAACGTGGTACCTTACTCCCAATGATGAACCAGACTTGTGGAAGTCTACAATTTATTTTCTGAGGTCTTGGCTGATTTCTTTTGATTTTCCCATGATGTCAAGCAAAGAGGCACTGAGTTTGAAGCTAGGCCTTGAAATACATCCACAGGTACACCTCCAATTGACTCAAATGATGTCAACTAGCCTATCAGAAGCTTCTAAAGCCATGACATCATTTTCTGGAATTTTCCAAGCTGTTTAAAGGCACAGTCAACTTAGTGTATGTAATCTTCTGACCCACTGGAATTGTGATACAGTGAAATATAAGTGAAATAATCTGTCTGTAAACAATTGTTGGAAAAATTACTTGTGTCATGCACAAAGTAGATGTCCTAACTGATTTGCCAAACTATAGTTTGTTAATTAACAAGAAATTTGTGGAGTGGTTGAAAAACGAGTTTTAATGACTCCAACCTAAGTGTATGTACACTTCCGACTTCTGCTATATATAATGAGTGTACAAAACATTAAGGACACTTGCTCTTTCCATGACATAGACGATGGTCCCTTATTGATGTCACCTATTAAATTCACTTTAATCAGTGTAGATGAAGGGGAGGAGGCAGGCTACAGAAGGATGTTTAAGTCTTGAGACAATTGAGACATGGATTGTGTATGTGTTCCATTCAGAGGGTGAATGGGCAAGACAAAAGATAGCCTTTGAACGGGGTATGGTAGTAGGTGCCAGGCTGTTGAATTGAGGTTGAATTGAGGGGGTGCAACTCAATATTAGGAAGGTGTTCCTAATGTTTTGTACACTCAGTGATGTTTTTGTCAGCTATTCCTTATTTATTTTACTGAGGCCATTTTAATTAGATGATTGACATTAAGGCAGAACAGGTCAAAAGTGAGTGGTGGGAGGGTAAACGTCAATACAGGTTGAGTCCTTACATCAGAGCCGGGAAGTGGTGTTTGCCTTTCAGAACGGCCATCATCAGTCACTCCAAGAATGCAGAGGTAGAAAGGATATAGGGAGAGAGGCAGAGAGGGAGAGAGAGAGGGAGGAAGAGAAAGATAGAGGGTAAGGGGAGAATAAGAGAGAGGCCTGCACTATCCACACATCTCCAGAGAGAGAGAAACAAAGATGTATATATATAGAGAGAGAGGCAGAGGCAGAGAGAGAAAGAGAGAGAGTGAAAGAGAGAGAGTGAGGAGACGTGAACAACGTCAATGTCAAAACAGGCCAGCTTGGATTTGGTTCCTTGTGTGGAGTCTAATGACATTTTTCACAGAACATTCAGTCCAATTTCAGTTTCATTCAGGTAGCGACAGAGAGTGAGAGAGAGAGAGAGAGAGAGAGAGAGAGATAGAGAGAGAGAGATGAAGAGAGAGAGCGATAGAGAGAGAGAGAAAGAAAGAAACAGAGAGAAACAGACAGAGAGAGTGAAACAGACAGAGAGAGTGCTGGAGTGGGGTGGTTAAATGTAAGGTTATATGTAACAGTCAGAGCAGTGAGACACCAAGGACTGCAAAGAAGGCCTTGCCTTCGTTTAGCTTGGCATGTTTCCCAATTCTTTTGAGGAATGTCTGGTTTATTTGAGATAAATACGATAAAGTTCAGCTTTGACAGCATGTAAAGAAGTATATTGAAAATATATTGCTAGCACATTAGTCTTTTCTCTCACATGAACGGAATTCCTCACACTGTGCAGCCTATAGGCTATCTCAGTGGTCAATAAATGTTTTTGACACACATATGGGTGTGTTTGTGTGGGAGGGGTCTCAGATGGTTGAGGGACAGCTGTTGGGGAACTGTGGGGGGATCTTGGAGAGTTTCGGGTTCACGTTATAATAAATAAATAAATACAAAAAATTATGTGCCATTGGAACACAGGAGTGATGGTTGCTGATAATGGGCCTCTGTACGCCTATGTAGATATTCCATTAAAAATCATTTACAACATTAACAATGTCTACACTGTATTTCGGATCAATTTTATGTTATTTTAATGGAAAAAAAATGTGCTTCTCTTTCAAAAACAAGGACATTTCTAAGTGACCCCAAACTTTTGAACGGTAGTGTATATAGGGCAGCAGCCTCTAAGGTGCAGGGTTGAGTAACAGGGGGGTAGCCGGCTATGCCTATTGGAAGCAGCCTCCAATGTGCTAGGGATGGCTATTTAACAGTCTGTTGGCCTTGAGATAGAAGCTGTTTATCAGTCTCTCGGTCCTAGCTTTCATTTACCTGTACTGACCTCGCCTTCTGGATGATAGTGGGGTGAACAGGCTGTGGCTCGGGTGGTTGATGTCCTTGATTATCTTGTTGGCCTTCCTGTGACATTGGGTGCTGTAGGTGTCCTGGAGGGCAGGCAGTGTGCCCCCGGTGATGGGTTGGGCTGACCGCACCACCCTCTGGAGAGCCCTGCAGTTGTGGGCGGTGCAGGTGCCATACCAGTCGGTGATACAACCCGACAGGATGCTCTCAATTGTGCATTTGTAAAGGTTTGTGAGGGTCTTAGGGGCCTAGCTGAATTTCTTCAGCCTCCTGAGGTTGAAGAGGTACTCTTGCGCCTTCACCACACTGTCTGTGTGGGTGGACCATTTCAGATTGTCAGTGATGGGTATGCTGAGCTTTCCATCTTCTCTCCTGTGGTACCATCAATGTGGATAGGGGCATGCTCCCTCTGCTGTTTCCTGAAGTCTTGAACTTGAACAGGGAGTACAGGAGGGGTCTGAGCATACACCCTTGTGGGGCCCCTGTGTCGAGGATCAGCAAAGTGGAGGTGTTGTTTCCTACCTTCACCACCTGGGGCAGCCCGTCAGGAAGTCCAGTTGCACAGGGCGGGGTTCAGACCCAGGGCCCCAAGCTTAATGATGAGCTTGCAGGTGCTATGGTGTTGAAGGAAGAACTGTAGTCAATGAACAGCATTCTGACGTAGGTATTCCTCTTGTCCAGATGGGATAGGGCAGTGTGCAGTGCGATGGCGATTGCGGTAAGCAAATTGAAGTGGGTCTAGGGTGTAAGGTAAGGTAGAGGTGATGTGATCCTTAACTAGCCTCTCAAAGCACTTCATGATGACAGAAGTGAGTGCTACGGGCCGATAATCATTTAGTTCAGTTACCTTTGCTTTCTTGGGTACAGGAACAATGGTGGACATCTTGAAGTGGGGACTGTTTAGCTTGACGTCGGTGTCCGAGATGTGGCTGGTCTGTACTTCCAAAAAAGGCGGGCTCTTCACTTGTTACATAACATGGGCAGGGATCGTATGGAAAAGTCATTCCCTGTTCCCAATCCTGTTCCCTAATCCCTCACCAGTAGGTCCTAAGCCTTATTCGCCATGTTGACAACAGCCTGTCAGGTTAGTCAATAACATGAAAGCACTGTGACTCACCTGGTTGTGCAGCTGTCCACTGAGAGTAGAGGACCTGATTACAGAGCTCCGCACAGGGCTTCCCTTCACCGTCAGCACGCTTTTCAGCTTTTTTAGGAAGTGCTGCGCAAGCCAGATGAGAGGCCCTCGTGCCTGTCGAGGTTCATCCGGTGTTGTTGTTGTTTTGGGAGCACTCTGATTGGACGAGGTGTTGCTCTTCTGTCTGTTGGGTATCTCGCTTTAGTGTTCAAGGAGAACTTGGTGGGACAGATGACTTATGGCAGCATTGATCTTACCTCTGGTCTTTGACCTCTGACCTCCTCTGTTATCAGACATTGTCTGAAGGGATGAGAAGATGGACACTCTTGACCTTGACCATCAGTGATTTACTGAAGTGGCCCCAGAAGACAAGGGGTTAACTATTTAGGGAGCGGCAGCCGAGGTGTCGGTTCTGGTGAGTCTGGCGTGCCCAAGGTAAAATACCTGCCACTCAGGCCCAGAAACTAGGATACGCACATAATTAGTACTATTGGATAGGAAACACTCTTTCTAAAACCGTTAAAATAATGTCTGTGAGTATAACAGAACTGATATAGCAGGCGAAAACCCGAGGAATTTCTGTCCAGAATAATTATTTTTTGTGACATTTCCTTTTTTCCATAGACTTGCTATTGAAATCCATGTATAATAGCTCCTAGTCTGCAGTACCTATGGCTTCCACTAGATGTCAACAGTCATTATACAGTGTTTAGAGGCTTTAGCACTGAGCAGAACTGAAAGGAAGAGGAAATAGTCAAGGGACCACAAATGTCAACAACGTTTCCCGGGCACGAGATTGTGAGCGCGCCCCACTTTATTGTCCTTTTATATCGTTTAGGATATCATCCGAGTGAAATATTATCACTAATATTCATAAAAGGACACCTAAGGATGCATTATAAATGATGTTTGATTTGTTTGGGCAAAGTTGATAGGTATATTTGAACGCTTTCTCTTCACTGTACAATGGGTGACTCGACGGTGGATTTTATGAACAAAATGCGCCAAACAAACAGAGATTTATGGATATAATAAATGACTTTTTCTAACAAAAGAACCATTGGATGTCTTCCTTGGACACTTGGGATGCCCTCAGCAGAAGTTCTTTGAAAGATAATTGATTTATTTTAGCTCTTATATGGGTTTTGTGTGACCTGCGCTGGATATGAATTTATGCTAATGCATAAATATTAGAGGTGCTATCCTCAAACAATAAAATGTTGTGCTTTCGCCGTAAAGCCTTTTTGAAATCTGACAATACTGTGATATTGCCAAGAATCAGAGCTTTTGATGACTATGCAACACTTGTATATTGATGAATGTTTAATAATTCAACTTTTGGATTTTGAATTTGGCGCCTTACATTTCACCGGGTAGTGTCGGGAGTGGGGCTAGCGTAGTTAAGCCAATTTGTGTATCGCTGATTCACCACTTAGGTTAGGGTTTGTGCAGATTTCCAAGGATTATACGACGTTCAGAATGAGATTGATGAGGTAATACTTAATAATTTATTGTTATTGATGTAAGAGATATTTAGATAATCTTTACAGTTTATGTCAGGAGATAGTAACTCGGTAAACAACTTTTCCCGTGGTGCCCCAAATTTCGAATGTGTTAATTGTTACATGATTAATTTAAATCGAGTAATAATTAAACGTAGTAGGTAATTATTGGATAAATAGCAGATAAATAGTCACGTCACGACACTACTAGTTGTCTTGCTCTATCGAGTCACTGTCCTGTGCTGACACTACCGGAGTTTGTTGTATGTTATGTTTGAGGCATTGTATCATATTCCGATGTGGACTACTGGTCAGAGATTTTGTGATAATAAATGCTAGCTTGTGCTAATAAGGCTTATATCTTGTAATAGGTCCATAAATGCTAATAGGTCTATTTTTCCTTCCACATGCTGGGGCAGAGAGGGTAAGCCATGGGTCTATCCAAGCTACATGTAGTAGAAAACAGAGATATTGTATGAGCAAGCGTTTGGGGGTTGAAGGAGTTCAGCTCTGTTTACATCCAGCCAGGACAACAAACTCATTATCGCCTTCAAACTCATTATCGCCTTCGGACATGTTTAGTTCCAGAGAGTGAAGGGGTCATGCACACTAACACCTACCCACATGGGCAAACACGTGCAGGCATAGTCCGTCATGTGGAGTAACCAGGTAGGCTGAGCCGTAAGAGGCTGACGTGGGCAGGGTCAGGTGAGTAGGGTCCCCTTGGACCCCGGGGACCCTACTTGACGTCAAAGCACTTCTGTGGCCCGCAGACGGAGTGTTTTCATACCAGGTCTCCGGGCTTGGGTTACGGTAAAGAAGGGACAGACACACACACACACACACACTGTACAGAGATGACACTGGTAACTCCGTTATGTCCTAAGCTACTTCCAGAAGACACTTGTGTGTATGTAATTATGGTTTCTGCACAAGGCAATGTACTGTATAACCCTTCATTATTGACCCTACTACAACTACAGTACAACCAGAGCAGCCACCATAAAGAATACAAGTGACTGTAGCTACTGGAGTAAGGTGGAACAGACATGGACAGAGTAGAGTAAATTTGCCCGTAGACAATGATTATGGGTCTACTTTGAAGAATCTCAAATATAAAATATATTTTGATTTGTTTAACACTTCTTTGGTTACTACATGATTCCATATGTGTTATTTCATAGTTTTGATGACTTCACTATTATTCTACAATGTAGCAAATAGTAAAAATAAAGAAAAGCCCTGGAATGAGTAGGTGTGCCCAAACTTTTGAATGGTACTGTATATGAAAGAGAGGAGAAGGGCAACTGAGAGCCCCCACATCTGTGGCAACAAACAGAGTTTCTCTGCGTTTCGCCACGCGTCGTTTTTCGAGGGGCCACTGCTTGTTTTCTCTCGACCTGCGATCCATCAGTGGGAGTTTAAATGAAGAGCCCACTGCCGTTTATTTTACAGTACTCTAAAAGGAATGCTTGCGGGGGGATATGTGCAAGAAATGGCCATAGAATTTGATAAAATAAGAACATTGTGCATTTTACCCCAAGTGTGTGTGGGAGGCGTGAGGAGGGAGGAAGAGATCTATAAGCGACAAAGATAATGTTGGGTACGGCAGCACGTTGAACTCGTCTGTGAAATGTCTAAATGTTTGGGGTTGAAGGGGTTGGAGAGGAGGTGGGGGAAAATAATGGCAAAAAGGTGAGTGGGGAGCCAAAGCAAACACAGAGTTTTACAATGGACCCCCTCATAAGCTGCTGGCGAGGGGAAGGTAACTGAGCGGCAGGAATTGGTTCTCAGGTGTCACGGGGGTTAATTGTGTTTTGTTGTTATCTTTGAAAGGGGACCCCTTCTCCGCCGCCCCCATACAGCCTGGTGCTAGCCAGCTGGAGAAACAACACAGTAATATTGTAAGTTACGAACACTTGCATTGGACTGAGACACACGCTTAATTAAGCAAATACATGCACACATGCATATACAGTACACACACTAATGCACGCATGTACATACACACACATTTGCTTGAACACACACACACAAATACACAAGTGCATGGACGCACAAGAATGCATACATACAAGCGCACACGTGTACACACACACATACACTCTTGTACACACACACTTCTTCTTCCAAATATTTTAATCTATTGCCCTTTTTGTATTCTCTTACTTTTTTCTCCCCTCTCTCTCTCTCTCTCTCTCTCTCTCTCTCTCACTCTCTGTCGCTACCTGAATGAAACTGAAATTGGACTGAATGTTCTGTGAAAAATGTCATTAGACTCCACACAAGGAACCAANACACACACACACACACACACACACACACACACACACAAACCACTACAGTATGAACCCTCTGTCCCTGGCAGGGTAGCATGCACTAGCCATAATGACGGCCTCTGTGTGTGGCGTGTTAAGACAGCCCGCCGAAGGAAATTGCTGCCCTTGCACCTTGCATTCCTGGGTGGGGTGTCGGGTGGCGCGAGGGCCCTCCGTGTCTTTTCAGATTCAAAGTTCACTCTCAACAATGACTTCTGCGGATTCTGTAGCGTGAGGTGGAGGAATTTTGCCGATGAAGAGCCCATTCTTCGGAGACAAAGACAAAGGAACCGCATAGTCAGAGGACTATGTGCAAAGTCAGGGGAAAACAGACAGAATTTACAATTCACATTAATTTGTTTCTGGAATTTGAATTCCACACATTCTTTATGGTAGAACCCCGAGCTTAATAGAAGTTGAACTGTCAAATAATGTCTGATGAATTGGCATCACTTTCGTTCAGATTTATTGTTTGGTGAAAGATGCTTGAATTACAACACTAAAGAAAAATGTGATGAAATAATGCCCAAACAGCAACACAAAAGAAAAGTTCTCTCCCCGCTGCCTCTTGAGATTGATGATACAATTGCTGAGAGGGGCAGAGGGGTGGCAGTTCTGTCTTAAGACCAAAAATCTGTATACTGTACATCTTTGCAACCATCCTTATTTTTATAAATAAATCTGTATAAATAGTTAGAGCATCTCTTTCGTCACTCTTTGTCTACACGCAGTGATTTCAATCCCCCCCTTTCCCACTCCCTCTCCTCAACTCTTTCTCTCTCTCTACCCATATCCGTGTCTCTCACACACTCAAACTTCACCTCTCTCTCTCTCTCTCTCTCTCTCTCTCTCGCTCTCTCTCTTTCCCTGTCTCTCTACCTCCCCCCTCTCTACCCACACCCATCCCAACCCATCTCTCTCCCACCTCCCTTTCTTTCCCCCCTCTCTCCCTACCCTGATCCTTCAATATCTCTCTACCTCGCCCTCTTGCTCTGTCCCTTACCCCTCACCTCTCTCCCTACCTCCTCTCTCTTTCCCCCTTAACCTCTACTCTCTCTCTCTCTCTCTCTCTCTCTCTCCCTCAGGCATGGTGATTTATAAGCGACAGGCCTTTGGCCTCTGCGCTGGCTCCTCTCCTCCACTGACGTCCGCGTGGCGCTCCTTATCGGGAGATTCTCATTGCTCGGAGGCCCATTTATCATCCCACAGTGGTACAATTACATAACACTGTTTACACACACAAGAAAAGCACTCATGGGTTCAAATACAATAAGAAATTGTTAAAATACGTTGAGAGTTTGGTGTAGCCTACCTAGAGTGCCAGATGGACGTGGTTTGCAACTTTTGGGACGATTCTATTGGTCCAGTAAGCCAGGCAAGCTCGATCGAGAACCGATACAGTGATTTTAAAAGTGGTTTCGAATAGCGTTTGAACCCAGGTCTGATGGAGGGAGGGCGGCATTCTTATGTCACCCCTCAGGCAACAGCAGGGAACCCTGTGGAGTGAAGCACTGTATGGGGAAAAGGGAGGATTGTGAGGAGGAAAAACTCACAAATAACTCTGACTGTGTATGAGCCCCCGTGTTTCTGGGTCACTTAACCCTGTGAGGTCCGGGTTGACCCCTATCCATAATGTCGCAAAAAGGCGAGACACATTTACAGTTGTGTAAAATAATTTAAAGTACTACTTAAGTAGTTTTTTGGTGTATCTGTACTTTACTATTTCTATTTTTGCCAAATTTTACTTTTACTTCACTACATTCCTAAAGAAAATAATGTACTTTTTACTCCATACATTTTCCCTGACACACAAAAGCACTCATTACATTCTGACAGGAAACTGTCCAATTCACACACTTATCAAGAAATCATCCCTCGTGATCCCTACTGCCTATACTGGCGGACTCACTAAACACAAATGCTTTGCTTGTAAATTATGTCTGAGTGTTGGAGTGTGCCCCCTGCTATCTTTAAATAACAAAAAAACTAGAAAATTGTGCGGTCTGGTTTGCTTAATATAAGGAATTTTAAATGGTTTATACTTTTACTTTTGATACTTAAGTATATTATAGCCATTCCATTTACTTTTGATACCTAAGTATATTTAAAACAAAATACTTTTAGACTTTTACTCAAGCAGTATTTTATTTGGTTGACTTTCACTTTTACTTGAGTCATTTTCTATTAAGGTATCTTTACTTTTACTCAAGTATGACAATTTAGTACTTTTTCCACCACTGCACATTTACGCGCCAGTCCATATTTTAGCTGTCCCGCGGGGTCTGGGTATGGAGTTGAAAAATGGAGCGTCTTGGGAGCACATGGGCTTGTGTCTTCCTAAGTGATGATTACATGCCTGGACATAGTTAGTTCCTATGGAGGTGTTTATGTGAGTGTATGCGTGCCTATGTGCCTTAGAGTGTGTGTGACTGTGCTTATGTGCCTGTGTGCGTGCCTGAGTGTGTGTGTATGCTTATATTCCATGTGTGTGTGTGTGTGTGTGTGTGTGTGTGTGTGTGTGAGTGGACTCTGGGCCTCATCAGAGCCTCTCTCTGTTGATGTTTTCACTCTCCTCTGCTTTCCTTACCTCCCTCGCCTGCTTAATTGATTGGCGTGATTTACGCAGTAATTATCTAAGCGTGTGTTTCTCAGGAGTTATGGAGTTATGACGGCGGGAGAGGGCAGGCTCAGATGAATGAGTGGATTAAGTGCGGCACTCAAGGGAGGGAGGTCAAGGTTCACAGAAAGAGATGGAGAGAGTGAAAGGGAGAGAGAGAGGAGTTAGGGAGAAAGGTGTTGGGCAGAGAGAGGGAGTATGAGGTAGAGAAGGATAGAGAGTTGGAGAGAAAGACAGAGTGGAGGAGAGAGGAGAGCTGAAAAGATTACAGGCTCTTACTTTTACAATATGCCATTATTTTTGTTCTCTGCCATATCTAAGCCATATTCAAAATTGAATTCAAGCCAGATAGCCTTTATTGAAATTGTATCTGTTCCGTTAGTTGACGTTGTAATGTTAGTTGCTAGCTAGGCTCCCGGGTGCGTAGCATCACATTAGTGGTAACCAACACTGTTCTCAGGACAGGCCTGGTTGTAGCTAGATAGGTTTGAGTTGTGTCTGGGACAATTGTAGCATTTTAGCCAACCCTAATTATTTTCCAAACCTTAACCTAATTCTCCTAACCAGCCACATACATTTTCCTAACCTGCTGCTTAAGTTCACCTAACCTGTGCTACGAAAAGTCACTTCTGCCAGTCAAACCGGCAAACCTGCCCTGAGAACAGTCTTGGTTTCCACTAATGCAAACAGAAGTAGAACGTTATAGCTATGTTGTTTCTTACCTTGATCGTCGGTATTAGTTACACTTTGACCATATCTCGAATATTATTTGAGTCTCACCCCAAATAATACATGTGTCCAGGCAATGCTATTCTGCACTAAGATGGCTGTTGACTGATGTTACAGCATCTTTGCATGATTTGTCTTGACTTTCTGACAATTGTGTAATTCATTAACATCTTAACTATTGAAATGCGAGCAGCAGGTGATGAGACCAGTTACAGAAAGTATTACAATACCAAAACATAAAAAACATAACAATATTTCACTCAAGTCAACCTTACCAACATGATTGTATTACAGTCATCAGTAATATTAACATACTGGACCTCCTTATAACAAACTAACAAGATTATTCACTTTCTTTTAAATGATGATCAAATCAAATCCAACTTTATTTGTCACATGCGCTGAATACAGCAAGTGTAGACCTTACCGGGAAATGCTTACTTACAAGCCCTTAAAGTTACAACTTAAAATGTCTTGAAAATCTATGGCAAGACTTGAAAATGGCTGTCTAGCAATGATCAACAATCCACTTCACAGAGCTTGAAGAATCTCAAAAATAATAATGCGCAAATATTGTACAATCCAGGTGTGCAAAGCTCTTAACCAACAGTGCAGTTCAAGAAGAGTTAAGAAAATATTTATCATATAAACTATAGTAAAACATTTAAAATAATTATAAAAAGTAACACAATAACATAACAATAACAAGGCTTTATACAGGGGGTACCGGTACTGAGTCAGCGTGCGGGGGGTACAGGCTAGGTTTTGGTAATTTGTACATTTAGGTAGGGGTGAATTGACTGATGACGTAATGGAGAATGTGTTTACTTTACATCCCTCTCAAGTCCAAACACCAAAGACAGCTATAGTAGAGGCAGAGAAAGTAGAGTAGAGTATAGTAGAGTAGAAAGTATAGTAGAGTTACAAGAGAAAAGGGTGGGGGGACTAGGTGGAGGCTCAGATCTTCTGGAAATTCACCCTCCTATAGCTTATCAATCAGCAGGCTATGGTGTGAATAGGACTTTAGAAGTGCCGTCTCTGGTGTGCTTTGGTGTGCTTATCAATGCACAAGCACCTTTTTTCCACTCCTATTGCTCCTTGTGGAACAGCTTGTGGCCATAGACATATAATCCATAGAAGGGTTTTGGAACCTCTAACCCTGGAAGTTTTACTGTTAAACTCATGGGTGTCACGTGAAATAACGGAGGATTCAGTAGCGAGTAAAGTTCAACATTTATTGTAGCAATCCAGGAGATAGAGTAACAGGTTCAGGCGAAGAGATAGTGCAAGGAAGTGTCCGGGTCTTAGCAGCGCAGGGACTGAAGGGAAAACCCAATCCTCTGTATAGGTCAGTGTAGCGAAGAGGAATTCCCTGACTGTCAATCCAGAACGTGCCCCGCGTAGAATCTTCCACCGGAGAGAGAGCGAACGTAGAGTCCAACAGAGAATGGAACCATAGGAGACACAGCACTCAGTCTGGAGAGAAACACACGCACAGGAAAACAAGACAACGAACTGACAAACACAAGACCAAGACAACGAGTATAAATAGGCACAACCAATGAGTGTCAGCTGGCGCTGATAACGAGCAGAGTAGTAATCAGCGGCCACACCCACACACACACATACACACAGAGTGAGCCGGTGAATTCATGAACCGTGACAGTACCCCCCCTCCTAGGAGCGCCTCCTGGCGCTCCCAGAAGGACCTACCTGTTGATTGTAATCATCAATAAGGGAGTGATCCAGAATGTCTCTAGCAGGGACCCAACTTCTCTCCTCCGGCCCGTAACCCTCCCAGTCCACCAAGTACTGAATCCCGCGTCCCCTCCGTCTCGAGTCCAGAATGCGATTGACCGAGTAAGTAGGCTCCCCATCAATAAGTCGCGGTGGGGGGGAACCGGGGCTGGCGGGTTCAACCGTGAATGAACCACAGGCTTCAGTCTGGACACATGAAAAACAGGATGAATTCTCCTGTACGCCGGCGGGAGCTTGAGGCGGACTGCCAACGGACTCAGGACCTGAGTCACCCTGAACGGACCGATGAACCTAGGAGCCAACTTATTACTAACG